>CM022303.1:36374400-36417969 GCA_011799875.1 Thinopyrum elongatum | reverse complement strand
TGTTCGTTAAATACGATTTATAACTGCATATCTAATTTTCGAATTTCCAAAACGAAAATCAAAAGTGATTGTTGGGTTTTGGACCTTAGTGAGTTGGTTGGTTCTTGCGTTGGGGCAGTAAATCGTTATCTCCGCTTCAAGGGCGGTGATTTGGACCAACGGGGCTGTGTTTTGACTTTTGCACATTACTTTGTATTCTTGTGGTGAGGAGGCAAGGTTGACTCACCCGAGGAAGGTGATCTGGTAATTGGTGCATCCGCCGGTTGACCAGAGAAATCCGTTGGTCACCGCGCATACAGTCGATATGCAAGACTAGCAAGAGCAATAGCGAAACCTGGGGATGAATTTTCTTTTTCTGTTTTTGTTTACTTTCATTTTGGTTTTATTTCCAGATTTCTTTTTTTCTATTTTTAGTTTTGATGTTGTTTTCATTTCATCTTTTATTTGTTAATATATGTCTTTTCTAATGGCTTTTATAAATAGTCATGCTCTTTTATCACCAGTTATGTTCACTGGCGGAGCTTCGTCAAGGCTGATTGGGCCATGGCCCGCCCAAGGCTGGAACAAAGTAAAGTTATATATAGCCCAGACCATCACTAGTTCGCTACTGCAAACCGCAACACTGACCGACACCAATACAGAGCAGGAACGCAGCAGCCTCGCACTCGTAGAATTCACAGTGTCGCCTCAAAAAAATCGTAGCATTTGCAGTGATAGAGAGCTTAGGGTCTGGCCGGGTGGCCACAAGCACACATCAGCTGCCGGAGCATCACGCACATCAGTGCCTCCCAAAGTCCCAAGAGGACGTCCAATCAGACACCACCCACCCGCACACAGCTAGTCAGCCGACACGCGGCCATGCAGCGGCGAGCCAGTGCCTTCTCTCAATCCATCAGAATCACTACTTATCTCAATCCCTGAAAGCTTCACAGTCAAATTGATTTGAATCATTCCCAGTTTTATTCCCCTAAATTCCACTTAGGTCATTGTTCACTGAATCATCCCCTAAATCCCAATTAGCATAAACAATCCACTCAAGATCTTGTTCTTTACCTTCTATAGTTTTATACTGTGCAAGGCATTGTTGTTTACAAGTTCACAACAAATGCCACTTTTAGAGTTTACAAGTTCACATCAAACGCAGTGTTGTTGTTTACTATCTAACAATGTACTCAACTGTTGTTTACTGCCAATTTTGTAGCACGTTTGGTATTTTGTTAGCATATAAATATATATGGTACAGAATTTGAAAATATTTGTGCTGTTTGGGCCGCCCAACTTATTTTTTGTAGCCGCGCCACTGGTTATGTTGTTTGGTGCAATAATAGTTTAGTAGTTTATTGCGACAAGAGAAGTTTATCGCAACTCTGGCATGTTTGTCTTTGACATATTGAATAATTGATGGTTGTTTTCGACCAATTTTTAATGAATAACTTTTCTGATATGTATAAACATTTCTCATGGATGTTGTAACATATGTAAAAAAAAGCAAGTTGGAAGTACTGACCAGCATGACCTGATCTATTTGTCGCAATGGCATAGACTTCTTGTGGCCCCTATTTTAGTTATCTCTGTCATGTTCATGTGCACAGCCTATTTTGCCCATGAGCAAGGTTAGGTTTTGTCCGTTCATTGCTGATCTTATGCTGGCTCTTATTGCGGTTCTAGTTGTTTAGTTCGTAAGCTGAACTCCATTAGAGTTAAGCTACCTGGGACATTTGGTTCAGTATTGTTACCCCACGGTACAGTGTAAAAATGATACATGATATTCCAATTCCCTGAGGCTATTCTTCTTTGTTTTCTGCAGTGAGAGGCTGGCATTTGACAATACAGTTCTGTGTGTGCGTTGACTGTTGCTGCAATCAATGCAATATTGATTCTGTCCCGTCATCCATCATCCCAGCTGCATTATTGATTCTGTTCTGTCTGTTGGCGAGGTAATAATCTCCCACTCAACTTGTGGTGTGGAAGATAGCAGTGTAACCATGATTGTTGGCATGTTTTGTATGATATGGTTTTTATTCCTTAAGTGGTTACAAATATTCTTTTCTTTCACCAAAAATGCTTATTTCTGGTGACCTTTTGCTTCTTCTGGTCTTGTTGCCGAAATTTCTGTCCGCAGGACAATTATCCATCTCCTAAGATGAAGCTATTCAAGATAAGCATGCAAAACAAACTCAGTTGGTTATTTCTAAAATTTCTAGGACATTGATCAATGTTGCTCTTTCCTAACATGGTTCATTTAAGGTCGATCATTTTTCTTAGTTCTATACTTTCTTCACCTCAGATGAGCATGGTAAAGTTGTCGAAAGCAAGAAAAATCACTACAAATTCGACAAGTTCGACAAAGTATACCTTCATACTACATAAAGCACGCACGAGACAAACCCGCTCATTTGCGCTGACCGCGCTAAACCACCCACAGCCGACCGGTAGATCATAATTTTGATAATAGCATTCAGGCAACTGCAAACCAGTAGGCCTGGTTCCATCCAGATCTGGAATTGCCACAGGCCGGATGCCTGCTTCCCTCTAGATCTAGAGTCCAAGGTTTTTAAGGCGGCATAAGGTGATCAAGCCCTGTCTAAGGCGAACAAAAAGGATGCTGCCAAGGCACCTTGCCGCCCAAACAATAAAGGAGGCCCAGTTCCATCCAGATCTGGAGTCAGCATAGTGACCGAGGGTGCAGAGCAGATGTCTCCTGCTGCCACGTCTTATGGTGACTAGCGTCAAGAGAAGGTAGCTGCGGCCTCCACCATTGTGTCCTTGTTAGTGACGGAGAAGGTAGGACGAAACATGTATCTGTTTTTCCTTTTTGTTATTTTAGGAGAAATCCATGTAGAAAATAGTTGATCATTGAGTTGCAGTTTTACTGCTATTAGTGTTAAACAACCTCAAATTTCTATATTTCCTTCATGCTTGTTCTGTGGCATGAAAGATTCAACGCTTGCCTTTTCTGTATCTCAAATGTCGATGAAATTTATCATGATTTTTTCCACACTTTCATATTTGGGTGTCAATACTTTAGTATTTACACTACTGTGTATTATGTTTCTAATTTCTTCAAACATTTTAACTATGTTACTATAATTATCAATGGTTGTACTACTATTTGGTGAATGAAAATAGTGATTGCAATTTATAATATATTTAAGTCAAGTCAATTGCTATAACTGTTGTCCTTAAATTCATAATTCCTGATGCAGAACATCAACCGGATCTCAATCTCCAACACCACCATGTCAATGCTCTGTGTCATGTTTGGACCCCAAGGTTGGGCAGACTTACCAGATGGGCTATTGTGTTCCATCATGGTCCTGTTGGGTTCAAGCCGCGACCTTCTTGCATTCATCGCCACCTGCCCCAGTTGGCGTGCCGCGTTCATGTCAATCAAGCCTACCTTAGACATGATCTTCCCACCTGTTATTTTCCGGAACTGTGCCAACCAAATGAGCCCAGCTGGCTGCAACACTTGAAACACATGGGAGCTTATTGATCTTGCCTATCCAAGTACTCCATTGCATCGGTTGAGCCCCCAAATATTTTGGACACAATGGAAATTCTAAAATGTTCTTATGGTCATGCTATCTTCTCCTCCGGCAGATCCCATGTAATTATGGACGTGTTCACTGGCACCACGGTTGCAGCTCCACCTTGTCCATTGATTCAGCTCTGCTATAGAACATTCATATCTCCAGAAGCTTCGACGGATTCATATCTATTTGTCAGCAGCCCGCACTGCCTCTACACTTGGCGAGTTGGGAGCCCCTCATGGTTGCACTGCGATTTTTTAAACGCACATTTGATTCATGAGATGGTGTCCTTCAAAGGACGGGTCATTGCGAGGATACATCAAAAGTTGCACATTGTGCACTTGGCACCTCAGTTTCATGTTGAGGTACTAAGAGTTGCTTGCAGCGATAATATAGACCCATCCAAGCTTTCTCGAAAGTTGGTGGTTTGTGAAGATATGCTTCTCCTACTTGGTGGTAATGAGAAAGCCTTCTCCATTGACTTTTCGACTGAACCTGCAAAGTACGTGAGGGTGGCAGATGGAGGCTTGTCGAAGTGGGCATTCTTCTTTGGTGAGAAAACTACTAGCCAGCCACGACTGTTAGTGAACCCAGAGAGGATAGGGTTGAAGGGTGGCCAGGTATACCAGTTGGATCAAAATGGCCGAGTATTTTCATACCCAGTAGATGGCGAACAAGATGGTGAGTGGGTGCCTGAACCTTGTTTTGCGACGATCAACGCCCATCTTGCTCGCAATCTGACATCCTATGCATCTTGGGTATAAGATCATGTTGAGCGGCTGTCTCCATGTAGCTGCCTGCACAGGGGAACTTGATCTTTGTGTTCAGTCGCTCCACGGGAGACGCTTTGGTGCGAGATTGACGAAGACTTGTAAAATTATGTGTTTGCCATCCTGTGCTCCAGGAGTCGGAAACTTGTGCTACCTATTGTTGGTTTTGTTGTACAATTTTATGTACTTAATTCCATTGTGGATAAAATAAACAGGGGTTCATATCCTAAAATAAATGTCATCTTGTGACTGAGCTTGTAGTTATATGTTATGTTTGTTCCATGCATCTATCTGTAGCTTGCTTATTGTTATTGTTTGCTTGTAGTTATGTGTTATGTGTATTCAGATGCATTAGATGTTTGCTGAAGCAACATATGCTTGCTCTCTTGCCTTGATCTGCTAAACTTTTTTATGTTGCATCCAGGAATTTTTTTTTGTAGGAAACTGAATGGTGGTGGTGTTATTCATGTGAATTTGAGACAGTTGTGCTGAATGCACTATACTGCTTTTACACTGTAGACAGCTTAGTTATACACCAGCAAAATGGATGGGCTTGACATGTAAATTCTTAGAGGTATCATAGCAACGAGCAATGCCCGAACTTAGAGAAGAACTTGGGGTGCAAATGCTCACAGTTATGCATACTAGCCTGGTGGTTGTACATACAACAAACATGTAACGCTATCGACTTGCATCCTCACAATTCCTGGAGACCTTACACACTCCAGCCCAAAATTGTGTCCAATGTTCAGTTCAATAATGTAGCTCTCCTTAAGCTATGTTCTCAATCACCAGCCATTGTACACATGCTCTGTTGCGGCACCATAATGTTACAACCAATAGTAACCTGAGCGAGCAGTACAGATGACAGATACAAAGAAACATCACCAATAGTTTTCTCATTGTACACATCCACCAGAAAAAGCGATCTACAGGTTCCTCCTTTTTGGTCACCCCTCCTCCATCAGTAGATCGCCGGCCTCCTCCTCCTGAGCCAGCTTCCCCGATGGGCGTGTTGTGGAGACCTCGATGTATTTGTGGGGGCTATAGCTTCCCCATCTTGAAACATTAGATAGTTCTCTTGTACAGATGTCTGTTATGTTGGCCCTTTCGACAGTGGTGGAGACGGTATTCAATAATGGTTCCTCCCGTTTTTTCACCGGTCCCCATGGTGCATGCAGATTGGATCCACCAAAGAGACCAGTTGGGCAGGTAGTTCTTGGATATCTGCAACTTTGGGCCTTCCAGCGGTAGTGGTTGCAGTGGTCAATAATGTCTCCTCCGGTTTCAGCGGTGTGTGCGCCCCTATCAACGAAATCGGGTGGCTGTTTGACACTTTGCCTTTCTATCCGTGGATACATAGGCAGTTGGTTGTGTCGGTGTTGCTTCGGCAGCAACAACGCCGATCTAGTTATTTTGTCAACTCGGGCGGACGTCGTCAAGGTATGATTGACCAGCACCATGTTTTCTCTGGGTCATGGATCCTTCAAAATTGACATCGCTGGCAATTCCTGACAGAGATCACAGACTTCCCAGTTTCCTGCGTGAATACTACTTTCTTTTCGGCAACGGTGCGGAACTCTAGAGGTAGCAACACCAGCGCACCATCGACATGTGGGGAATGGAGAGTATAGAGTTATTCCCTAAGGAATTAAATGCATTTTCCTAATCTTACAGGTATTTTCTTATAATGTTGATGTTTGATTAATATAGATCTTCGGATCACTTACAAAATGATATATAAGCAGAAGAGAGGAAAAATCAAGGAGCTTCTTCGGTTAGTTTTTCAGCTGTCGAGGGATAGAAAGATGCTTGCTATAGCATTGATGCAATGCTGGTGGCATGAGTGCGATAGATATTTGCATAATTGTATTTGGCCATGAAAAAATATAGCATGAGGTTGCCGCTGAGCAAATCATGGTACGGCAGACGGTAGCGGTGTGGCCCTTCCTAGATTTCTTGCCTTCTGCCTCTGCTCCTCATCCCCTTGAACAATACAATAATGTTGGTGGCCTACATCCGATGTCAATTTGCAGTTTTTTAGGGGCTTGCCAAAACTTTATTGATAAAAAGAAATGTTCATAGGGATACAAAGTGGTTCATGAGGAATAGCAGGCCACAAGTGGCGACCCTGGTCAATAGAGATGAAAAAGTTGGCGAGATTGTGTGCTCCGAAGTTTGGCGTACGACCTTCCAAAGTAGTCCACTCATGTTGGGGGCCCTAGGGTGAAACCAAAACATTGGGCCCTCACCCATACATGGATGGTAAAATTTCCTTGTATTGCATTATTAAAATAACCAATCAATTTCCTATAGCAATTCGCATGTCCATGATCTCAACATCGTCTAAATACTTATTTGGTTGTGCAACTGGAACAAAGCCAGTTTTAGATAATCCCAATAATAACTACTAGTACTCCTATTGGATCCTATGTTATTTCCTCTCCATTGGGCACTCATTTAGAAAAGCTAATCTATTCCTATGTTATTTTTCTCTCTCATGTATATGCATTATTCACTATGGAAGAGGGTTATTGGAAGGCATTCCACACTAAAAGCAGAGAAAGTACAAAATTTGTATTAGATATTCCCAATGCAGTGGCCCTGGTGAGTGATGTCTTCCTCTCACGAACATGCATATGGGGAGAAGGGGGGGCAAGACCAGTAGCAACATGCACGGGCAGGCAAAAGATCACATCGGGAGAAGGAACGCCCCCCCCTCCCCCCCGGCACGCTTCTTCGCACAGGGAGGGAATCACATATCAACATTTAAAGTCTAATTAATTTGATGCTCGGCTATGTATGGGTTTGTGTCCTTAGTGACAATGTTGTACACAATAATAGTCCCACGTTCTATCCTAATTCTCCAGTTGTTGTCATAGATCTACAACTTACATGAGAGAACTTGTGGTGTTTTGGTCAAGCGTATTAATGATTCGTGGTCTCGTATATTGTTGTCCAGGCACATCGACCTTGTCTTGATGGCGGTGAGGACGATAGTTCTGTAATCGTGTTGTTGTCTCTTGATCTCTCATTTCGTTCTTTTGTACTCCAAGTCTTCTTCCCTTACAGTACGAAGATGAAGCAACATTTCGGCAAGCTGCCTACGATAATACATTCCTCAATCGTAGGTTCTCACTGTTGAGGTGGATGGTTCATGGCGCCCTTTTAAATCTTTGATGTTAGTCAAGCTTTTTACATGTTTGTCTTTGCAATTCTTTTAGGGATGTATGGAGAAAATTCAGGATGCCAGAGGTGGACCTAGCGTTGAGGACTGCAAAAATACGTTAATGTAACTTTACGTTCTAAAATGACCTTTTCTTGATACATTTTGTTTGAACTCATATGCTTTGTCTGGTTTTAATTAAGTCGAATCATTTAAACATATCGCATACTCTACAATCTTCTATTATCCTACACCTATGATAGACAATTATGTACTCTAGAAACATTTTAAAGATATTTGTTACATCATATGGTTTACAGTTATTTGACAATATATTTAAGTATACTTACTGCACATGAATACCCATATATAGACACAATAATAAATCTAAGTCACATAAGCTATTCTATGGAGGATTGCGATGATGCTCCTTTCATTATTTTTATCAGAACCATCTATGGGAATTCAGTTTAAATGGAAATTTCTGAGAAAATATCTCAAAAAAATAATTTGGTTCAAGAATACAATTTAAAGTTAACATAACTATATTTCCGATGATATATTTTAATTTTGTAAACCAAAGAACGCCGGACCTTAATATTTAGCCGCACGGTTATGCGACTGATTATGCTAAGTGTAATAGTTACATATAAATGTGAGAATAGTACATTGACAGAATAAGTTATAACGAAGTAAAAAATGTAATTAATTTTGCTAAGTGTAATAGCAAAATACATTTTTTAGTATCGTATGTTGATAGAATAAGTTATAAATAAGTATAAAATGTGGTAAATTTTGCTAAGTGTAATTACTAATATTTATATTTTAGATTAAATATTGATAAATTAAGTTACACAAAACTAAGAGATGTAACTGGATTAGCTAAATATAACAGAAAAAATTATCAATGCATATATCATATTGTCATTTAATTTACATGTGACCACCGCTTTTGCCCCATACATGTATTTTTATCCAATCCTCTTTTCCCACTACTCTTGTCTTCGGTTGAAATCTAAAGTTGTTGGTAATGCACCTCATGTGGATATTGCTACCGCCGCTGAGGATACAAGAGGTGGTACAATGAGTTAACAGAAAAATAAAAGGAAAATACTATGGATATTTAGGTGAAAATATGAATAAAAAGACCAAAAATACATACGATTTGTTTTATTTGATTATTCTATAGTTGTAAAATATTTATTAAAATATATAGCATAATAGAATGAAAATTCTCATGCATCATTGCATGTTGAGATAACGTTTTTCTATGTATGGTTGCATGTCGAAGCAGGCCTTTTCTCAAGCATGTTTCTTTTCGAGGTAGCATGCTTGCATGTTGAGAGAAATAGGTCAGTGGGGTTAGCTATTTAGATATAAATTTCTGTATGAGCTATTGTAGGTAAATTCTTCTCATCAAGTTGATCAATGTTTTGGATGGTGTTCGAAACAAAAAGAACTTATACCATTATGGAATCAGGGTCTGTTTATGAGCTCGAGCAACCTATCCAGTTTAAAATAAATGGACAAAGCAAAGATGAAACGGCTCAGTAGAAAGTTACAACCGAGAGAAGATAAAGGTGTAAAACCAAACACACGCGACCCTGTTCCTACATGTACTTATTTCATCAATCTAGCTCAGTTTGTGCGACTAGCACTACAATGCTAGCACGCATTCTTCAGTTACAAGCAATTGAGGTAGATGTGTACTAGCGTTTGTTGCGCTCCCAGTGTTGGAATTTGCACAATGCAGTATGCTTTTGCTCAGTGAGAAACCAAGTTATCAATCCATAGAGGTACAAGTATCCTGCAACAATTGAATGCCCTGCAACACAAATAGAACTTGATTTGTGTCCCCAATAATTCGAACAAGGGTGTTAATCCTTGCTAGTCTTGCTAGTTGCACACGGCTATTAAAAGATAATATGGGATAAATTTGGTATTTTTGAAATGAAATAACACAAGGTGTAAAATTTGTCGGAAGATGATTCTTGTGCTAAAAATTGGACCGGGGTTCATAGGTTCACCAAGTGTAACTCTCCAAAGCATAAAAGTGTGCTGGGTGACAATATCATGTATAAAAGTGCAATATGGAACATTCATATTCATGCAAGATAAGCGAATGTCCAAATGCACAATATGTCCAAATACTAAAAACCGAGACGCTCTCATGTATCTTTAACCAAATAGCCCGTTCATAGATCAAGAATACTCCGCATCATTTGGATATCACATGTAAACACGGGTAATTGCATTTAGAACAGTGACATACTATTATGGCTAGGGGACTATTGATCCTCTACTAACCCTTGGAAGAACTCTTTGATGTAGGACGTACAAGAGTTAGAATTTTCAACTGCCACTGGATGAAGGGAACCACAGTACAACGTTTAGCATGTAGTTTAAGTTTATTTTTGGTGAGATTATTTTTTCCTTGATGAGGTGTCTAGAAGGTGGATGTGGTGTAAGATGGAATGAAGATCTTAGGGTTCCAATCTTATCATGGGTCTTTCTACATGATGTACTACATCATTCACATGGTTCTCTCTATCATTCTTCAATTCTTTTTTTTTCTTTTCTTCATCCTTAGTTTTGCTAAGAAGAAGCAATTTTTTCATGCCTTATAAGGAGTGTGTCCCAAGGCACAATACATCCAATAATCTTAGGCTCTTACCTCTCTTAGGTGAGCGACTTATGTGGCCCTTCATTGTAGGGGAACGCAGCAGAAAACAAAAAATTTCTGACCTACGCACCAGCCCAGGACCACTATGAAGACTGCATACAAGGTTTGATCTTTTTCGTTACCGACTCGTAGCGCAGCGGAAGTAGAGTCGATGACGATCGGCGGTGCAGATCCCCGCAGCTAGGATTTACAACCTCCCAACGCGAGGATGTATACCCTTGTTTGCCCCTCGGAAAGCCCTCCGGGAGGCGGTTGGACAGTCCGTCGGATGGTGTCTCGGACAGCCCTTCAGGAGGATCTTTGAAACTCGGACGGTCACTCGGACAGCCCTTCAGGAGGACCTTCAAAACTCGAACGGTCACACGGACAGCCCTTCGGGAGGCACTCTCGAACTAAGACCGAAACTACGATCTCTCTAAAGAGTCGCACACATACGGTGTCATCTATCCGGAGGGCTTCGCCTTCCAGAACTAGTTCCCACCGGAACCCAGACAGTCTTTCGGCTCTACGAAACTATTTTGCTGGGAGGGAGAGAGAAGCCAGATTATTGCATGGCACTAGTATGTGAGAAAGAGTGAGTGTGGAGAGTGCCTCTCCACCTCTATTTATAGGAAAACCCAAGGTGTAAGGGGGCACATGAAAAACCCAAAATGCCCACACTTTATGTCACACATAAAGGGCATAAAGGGAATAAAGGGATGACAAGTGGAGCTCCATGGAGGAGCTGCACCCTTGAACGTCCCACCTTCATGGGGGCTCCCCAAAGGGGGTTCCTTGATCCCCAAGTCCTTATAGAAGCCTTTTGGGAAAGGCCCCAAAAGGTGGCTTTCCATAAAGTAACCATAAAGCTGATTTCACTATTCATGACGACATTTTTCAGCGTCCGTTCGAACTGAAAATATTTATGTGGGCTTAGAACATTTCCAGTACCCACTAAAATAATTTTCAATGTGTTCCGGAACAATTATAGATTAGTGATTTGCATCTGCGAAAAGCATCTGAAGTGGTTCCGACAGCTCCGGAACATTTCCGGTTTTTATCCCGGAAACTTCCCAGAAGTTTCCAGAATAATTCTGGCGCCCTCCAAGAATTATCAGGCATGTCCCGAAACCAATTTGACTTAATGGAATACCCCGAAACAACTTTTCGGTTTTACCGAAACTATTCCGTTGTTCTCTCTCCGGAACTTTTCCGGTGTCCGAAACTTTTCCGGTGATTTTCTCTCAGACTCCCTGTCTAGTATTCAGAAGATAGATGACCCTTAAGCGTGTGACCCTATAGGTTCGGTGAAGTATAGACATGACCTGGAATTCTTTCCGATCAATGATCAACATCGGAGCCGTGGACACCCATATTAACCCCTATACCTACACGAATAAATATTCGAGTGAACCTCCGGTTGCCGTGTGCTATTCCTGTTGCTTCGCGATATGTTACAAATACCTGAGGTGAGACTTATCGGCATCCCCGTGGATCAACAACTTGTCCACTATGCCAATTACCTCGTTACCGGCATTTGTTCTCTTTTCTCGTTCCCGTGTTCCGGCATCCCTGTGATCAAATCACAAAGTGTCTGGCCAGACGATGGTGGATACCGTAACACCGAGAGGGCCCAGAGATATCCCTCCATCGTCGGAGGAGCAAATCCCAATCTTGAGCTATCAAGTTACTTGACATACTTTCCCATGAACCCGTAAGCCGCCGTAATAGCCACCCAGTTACGGATGACGTTTAACAAACCCCAAATTTCATGAATCAAGCATGAAGAAAGTTGATACTCTCATGGTCTACGGAATTATGCAAACGTAAACTTCCTCTGTATTATTTACCATTAACTTGTGACGAATGTATCTCATAGCATAACATCAATCGGGTTGATTCAACACAAGTGTTCTCCTAACATTGTGCCCTCAAAGTTGCCGGCATTGTCATGCCCATGATCAGGAAAACATAACCATCATGCAACACTTGAGCTAGTCTTAGAGGCCAGACTAGGAATACATTTTACCGTTTATCATTCCACACGTGCATATGAGTCTTCCTTCAAGCCTCGTGTTATTGTAGACTCGAGAACCATAGTAGTTATAGCATGGAACATAAACATAATGACGAACACGGAGATAAATAATAGCATTTATTATTTCCTCTAGGGCATATCTCCTACAGACTCCCACTTGCACTAGAGTCAATAATCTAGTCAATGCTAATGCACTTCACACCAATGGCATACCGGTGTAAAAATACTTCGCTTGTGGTATAGCCTGATGTCCAACGGGTCTGAGAACTTCAGTTCCGTGTGTATCTTTGCTTCTCCTCACATTTTCACGCTTTCACAAAAGTTATATTTTGTCTGGACTTGGCTTTGTGTATATGTGAATCACAGGTCAAACCTTGATTCCTCAGGCTGAGCTATGGAGCAACTATCTGCAATAGTGTCACATTGACCAAAGCCTTCTTGGAACCATACTAAGTTCATGAATAAACTATAGGATTCAACATTTTCTTTGTCGCTTCAAAAGCGGCAACATACTTCGCCTCTGTTATAGAATTCGCCACAGTAACTTGTTTGGAACAATTTCCAACTAACTGTGCCACCATATTGTGTGTTACACAAAACCCTCAATTTAAATCGAAAATCGGATGGAGAAATGATGAAGACTGTATCGATGTAACATTTTACAACGAACTCTTCATGATCTCCGCTTGTGAGAAAACATGTCATCAGTGCTACTTTAGTACTCAATAACCCTTTTTTACTGTTGTCCCATGATCAGTACTTTTGATCACTTTGGTATCTATACTCGCAATAACTTTGGAGTATTGGACATATCTGGTTGTTTTTACATACCATGGAATACATGATTAATCCAAACACAAGAGTGTGTGGAATCTCCATCATGTATTTTACTCATCAGTGTTTTGGGACACCGAGTCTTGCAAAAACTCTTTCCATGTGACTTCGGCAAGAATCACTCCTTGACGTTTTTAGTGCTAAACTGTTTTAGCATCTTGTCAATATGTATTTTTGTTAGCCCCATTAGGTAAATCTATCTCCATACATCATCATGCCTAATATTGAGGCTATTTAGCCCAAGCACTTCATCGAAATCTATTTTCAAATGAAGTCCTAATTCGTGTCCAGAAATTTATTTCCATTTAACAATGTGTCAAGCACACAAGGTGTTTAGAAATATTATTATGCTCCCACTTACTTTCTTGAATCAGAAGCATCTTCGTTACCCATTGATGAAGTCAAACCCCTTTGACTATTTTGTCAAAACACAAAGATTCCAACTCCATTTTGCTCTCTTCTGTCCATTGCTGGAACTCTGATGTTTGCATACTTACACTAGTGGAAAACAGGGAACTAGTCCCGGTTCCAGAGGGCCTTTAGTCCCTGTTCTGGAACTGGGACAAAAAAGTCGGGACTAAAGCCCAAAACCTTTAGTCCTAGTTCGCTTATGAACCGGGACAGAAGGGGCTCCATGTGGCCGTTGTCTGGAGCTCCACCTTTAGTCCCGGTTGGTAATTTTTTTAAAATTTTGTTTTTCCGAATTTTTTTTGAAAAAGAAAATTTTGAATTTTTTTTTATTTTTTCCGGATTTTAAAATTTCTGAATTATTTGACAATTTAATCTCTAATCACCCCTCATCACTTCTCAAGTATGGACCACTCATTCCAAATCGTCTAACTTCCCGGCTGGTCACCCATCCTCTCACTACCCCAGCCTAAGCACGCTTAACTTCTGAGTTCTATTCCCCCTAGTTTCCAAGTCTGCACTTGCTGTTTTCGTGACAATAGTAAGCTGTCAATCATATTAACCCTTAGGAGTTGAACTTGAGCATGAAGCATCGTTTGAGTTTGAAACTATTATTCTAAACAACAATAATTATTTAGTAACACTAATATTTCTTGAATAAGTAGTTTGACCATAGTTTGGCCACAGTTTGACCAAAAATTCAAAAAAACTTAAATTTGGGGATAACTTTTTTCCTTTTAGAATTTGAGGATTCTAAAAAGTTTCAAAATGGCCTAAGGCGGTCGAAATCGGAACCGAATTTTCATGCTGAACATTTTGATATATTATACAATTTTTTTACATCGTATGCAAAAGTTATAGCCGTTTTACTTTTTCATAACACTTTTTAGCAAAACATGTCAAAATTTATGTTTTTTTAATTTTTCTAACTAGTATATGTAGTAACATAACTACATCTCGACGGATTTTAATTTTTGAAGTTTCTATCATTTTCTTTTGTTTTTTCCAAAACTGAAATGGCGATAGGGGGGTAGAGTTTGAAAATTGCAGAACTCCTTTAGTCCGGGATAGTGTCCATCCAATCCTACCGTCGACTACATCTGCTAGCACCGTCCCAGCCCGAGTCACAACTAAGGTTAACCAAGTCAGAGTCACGTTCTATTAAAGTGGCAACAAGAATTACATTTTAATATAGCAAAACTAATTCTATAAACTATTATTCAAGGATGAACAACTACTAATACAAAACAGTAGCAAAATTAATATTAATAAATTATAAAAAAATTATCTACTGTTGTCTAACAGAAGCATACTACAACATGTTAAAGTCTACAGATAGAATTAACTAAAAATAATTGAAAACAATAATTAAAGGACTAAAACAACTATATAAGCAAAACAGTATTGTTTTAATTAAAATCCTATTTTAAATTATTCTAAAAATAACCAAATAAATCTTACTGTGACAACAATCTAACATATGACTAGGAGCAAAAAGAATTAAATTAAAAACTATTTTTAAACTCAAATTATTCACAATCTAGTGTTTGAAACAAATTTGAACAAAGTGAAATTTAAATCATTCAAATTTTAAAACTAATGGCACAAACAAAAATTAGACAAAATTTTGAATCTAATGCAAGAAGAATCACTCAAAAACATCAAATATCCTAAAAGATATAAGCAATTTAAAACAGAAACTAAAAACAAAAAACAAATGGAAAAACAAAAAAAAAATTCAGAACCCCTTTAGTACGGGTTGGTGGCTCCAACCGGGACTAAAGCCTCATCACCTTTAGTCCCGGTTGGTGGCTCCAACCGGGACTAAGGGTCTAATATTTAGTCCCGGTTGGAGACACCAACCGGGACTAAAGGGCATCGCACCCTTTAGTCCCGGTTGGAGTCTCCAACTGGGACTAAAGGTCCCATTTGAACTGGGACTAATGCCTGCACGGCGCCCTAGCCGCTAGAACCGGGACTAATGATCACATTAGTCCCAGTTCGTAATGCAACCGGGATTAATGCTCTTTTCTGCCCTCAACCAAGGCCCTGTTTTCTACTAGTGTTACTAGCATCCTCTGGAATGACAAAATGCTTTGGACTGTATCACTCACAAGTCCTAGGTTGCATTTCCATCTCATGGAAATCCTTTTGTCATCCATGTTTCATATGTCATGATTGAAATATGTATTAATTGCTAGTTTAACCAGATCTGACTTTAAGCATCACTACGGTGAGATAATCTCATCGTAGTCAACTCCTTGAACTTGTTTATGACAACAAGTCGAGCTTTATGGATAAAACATTTTATCTACATCAGTTTATAGTTCCATTAATGTTTGTCAGACTCCAAGTCTTCCGAAGGGTTTATCAAGATAAAATCTTGAATCATTTATATGGAAACTATCTTGGATTATATTGGCATTTAGCCAATTTCGGAGTCAGGGCCCATCAACGCTTCTTTGTGTATCATAGGTATACTGTTGTCTAACAACAATATCTTGTTTGCGCACCTGAGAGGTTTGCATGAGCCTTGCCTAAGTGGTTCAGCTGCAAGTTCGACCGAAGTCCATACATTTTATTCTAGAGACTTCTGTATCAGTCACAGTAGGAAACTCTGGAATTACTTCCAAGGTTCCTTTCCTTTCATCTGATGACGAAGATACTGTTATCTCGTTGAGTTGCACTGTCCTCCCACTCACCTTTTTGAAAGAACAATTTTCTTCAAAATCGCACCGTTCTTTGTGGCAAAACTTTTTGCCTCGGTATAGTGGTGGGGCAATACCCAATAAATTGGGATAACCTACAAAGTAGCACTTTTCTGATTTGGAATAGGTTTGTAAATATTTTACACAAGCCCCATATTCCAAATGTTAAGAAAAGATATAACATGGTTGGGCGTACCATACCATGACGGCATTTCAACAGATCTGATGGCGCTCTTTTCAATGTAAAAGCCGCAGTCTCTAAAGCATTACTTTAAAAGGGATAATGGAAAATTGATTTATGTCATCTTTGATCTTACCATGTCATAAATGGTTTGAATACACCTTCACGAACATTCCACTCACAGTGGTATTCCGAGAGGTGTAAGTTATGAAACTCTTTTCACAACTCATCAGACATTCGCTAAACTTGTAACTCAAACATTCCTTTCCGCAATCAACTTGCAGAAACATAATTTTCTTGTTACAATAATTCCTACTTCATTTTGAAAACCTTTCGAATGATTTCAACAGATCCAGACTTACGTCTCATCAAGCAAATATCCATATATCTACTTGAGTCATATTTGAAGATAGATAAATCCACCATTAGCAACATCATTTATCGGACTACATACATCAAAATGTATGATCACCAATAACTTCGTTGCTTGTTCCTTATGGACTATGAACGGTATTTCAGACACTTCATTTCTCGGAGGAAAGTTGCAAGTGTCAGATGATTCAAAATCAAACGAATTCAAAATCCATCATAATGAAATTTTTTTCATGCGCGTTTCTCTAATGTGACCAAATGCAGTGCCACACTTTTGTCGTATTATTTTAGTCTTGCGAAATTTAGCGTCAGTGTTATGGATGTATCATATTGCCATCAATATTCATAACATACGTCCCATCGTCGATGGAAGTATGGCCCTTATGGTTTTCATAACGCCGAACATCAAAATTTCTCTTATGAACAACCTTCTTGCAAGATACCTTATGCAATGGGCTAGAGTGTGTAAAACTCTATAATGAATTATGAAAATAAATACATAGGTAATACACAAATGGAAGGTATAGTAACTTTTACTATGTTCCCAGCGAGTATCTAAACCTCACTCCGGCAAGTCATTCAGGCCGTAGTAGTTCTTGTATCAAGTTGCAAGAGAATGCAATCAAACGGATATTCATGTGATCAACTTTTAATCACAATACCCAAGAATTATGGACTAATAGTTTAATCACAATTCTCAAGAACTATTTCTTTGACCAGCCTTCCATACATTAATAACTTGTATGACATTCACACATGAGCTGGATATTCCAGTCTTCTCTCTTATTGCCTTTATACTTCTAACAGTTTAACTTTTAGTATTTCTCCTACTCTCAGAAGAAGCACTCAAGTTAAGAGTGGCGTTAGCCCCAGACTTCCTAGGCATGAAAGTCTTACTAACACCCTTCGGACATTTCCTTCCTCTTTAAGTTGTTGTTTTATTCAACTTCATTTACATGACATGCGTTCTACTGGATCCCTCTTTTATCAGTCAAATGCCCAGCAAACACTTTTACTAATATTTTGCAAAAAAACATTGCTTTGGATATCTCATATCTTTTAGCCTTTGTCTGTCTCTGAAAATGATTTTCAGATTCCATGAATATCACATAACTATCCAAACTTTCGAAGTTCGGGTCTCATGGAAGCAAACATATTGCACTTTGACCGTAATGGAATTCTAGCTTTTGGATCGAAGGATGAGAGTCACATCATCCATAGCATTAGCAGGAGAATACCGAAAGTATGCGATAGGACAAACTCCTTCTCGGCACTCTTGAGGACAATCCTCACATTACATTTACCTAGCGTAAAGTTTTAACCAGATATTTAATAGCTTTTCAATTTTAATAGGGAAGGTGGAAATGTGAGCCATTCTTCTACAACTATTATGAATATAACACTTAGATAGTGTTCGCAATTAATTGCATTGAGAATTAAACAAGTTAATTCTACACAGCGCTCCCACTCAAAACAACATCTCTCATAATTGGTTGTGAGTGATTCAAGAACCATATTACAGTTCAACGCCAAGGATGTATCCATCTCAAGTGACAAGAATTGCAATTGGTAGGCCAACTTGCTAATCACATCTCTATGTGACTCTTGTTCATCTTTCGATGCGTGTGTTCCGAGCTCATGACTTTCATGCCTGAATGTTAAGACAACCAAGTGATCTCACTGCGAGGTCTCAACTCACCTGCCTCACACTTCTCTAATCGTTCGTATCCATGTATCCATGTGATACCCCGAAGAGATAGATGCCGTGACGGTGCTACACTTGGGAGAACACTAACTACTTGATATTGTTGTGAGAGGTCACCGTAATAAGAGCGACTACTGCGCAACCAAGAAGGGTGCATCAAGAGGGATAAACACATCTCAGGCAATTCATAACAGCATGATATGGTATAGCCCTTTCTGACGGAGAAGTCTTTATTTTCTTCTTCTTCGGCATTTGCATCGGTGTTCACCTTCGCGAAGATTGCCACCACCTTGTCGATGCACCAGATAATATTGCTATCTCTATAGCTAATAAGTGCATTACTTAAGGTTGACATGCAGGTCATTAAAGTGACAATCATATGGCTCCAGCCATCATGCCGAATCATGACACGCAGGTCATGTTAATTTATTTACATCATATAGTCATCTCATATATAATCAAATTAATATGAGCACTGCTATACCACATCACATGCTTATCCTGCAAAACCAAGTTAGGCGCCTCTAATCGGTTTATGCAAAAACTTGTGTTTCGTGGCTTCTAAGGTTTCGAAACAAACCGAAGCTACCAACGTCCATCATCAAGTATCATAATTCAAGTTGCTAGATTAACTTTTGTGTGGTGTATGAAGCACGAGATAATAAAATCTCGAACCCCATAGTAATCTTCGTCATACGCATGACCCCCGTGCAGATCATAGCTGCATTGCCCTTTCGTCTGCGAAACATCCATCTTTCTTTAACTATGGTGGAACCCAAAGAACTGTTAGCACTTCGTTGATCTGTCAATCAGCATACTCAGGAGCAGGATGAAAGGATCGCGGATTGCCAGAACTTTGTGAGATTCCACCATGCTGTCAAGATCAGGATTATGCAAAATCAAGGGAAGCAACAGGAACATCTGTTAATAGATTTCATCTGCTTCCCGCACAAATAATTTCCAGTAATAGAACTCATCTACTACCTAATTATATTGTGCAAAACCCATACATCTCTATGTATTCTAGATCGCAACCTGCATCTATGCATAGCACGGCTCATGAGGCCACTGTAGGGGAACGCAGCAGAAAACAAAAAATTTCCGACCTACGCACCAGCCCAGGACCACTATGAAGACTGCATCCAAGGTTTGATCTTTTTCGTTACCGACTCGTAGCGCAGCGGAAGTAGAGTCGATGATGATCGGCCGTGCAGATCCCCGCAGCTAGGATTTACAACCTCCCAACTACACGGATGTATACCCTTGTTTGCCCCTCGGACAGCCCTCCGAGAGGCGATCGGACAGTCCCTCGGACGGTGTCGCGGACAGCCCTTCGGGAGGATCTTTGAAACTCGGACGGTCACTCGAACAGCCCTTCAGGAGGCCTTCGAAACTCGGACGGTCACATGGACAGCCCTTCTGGAGGCACTCTCGAACTAAGACAGAAACTACGATCTCTCTAAAGAGTTGCGCACATACGGTGTCATCTATCCGGCAGGGCTTCGCCGTCCAGAACTAGTTCCCACCGGAACCCAGACAGCCTTTCGGCTCTACAAAACTATTTCGCTGGGAGGGAGAGAGAAGCTAGATTATTGCATGGCACTTGTATGTGAGAAAGAGTGAGTGTGGAGAGTGCCTCTCCATCTCTATTTATAGGAAAACCCAAGGGGTAAGGGGGCACATGAAAAACCCAAAATGCCCACACTTTATGTCACACATAAAGGGCATAAAGGGATGACAAATGGAGATCCATGGAGGAGCTGTACCCTTGAACGTCCCACCTTCATGGGGGCCCCCCAAAGGGGGTTCCTTGATCCCCAAGTCCTTCTAGAAGACATTTGGGAAAAGCCCCAAAAGGTGGCTTTTTCAGCATCCGTTCGAATTGAAAATATTTATGTGGGCTTAGAACATTTCCAGTACCCACTAAATTAATTTTCAATCCATTCCAGAACAATTCCAGATTAGTGATTTTCATCTGCGAAAAGCATCTGAAGTGGTTCCGGCAGCTCCAGAACATTTCCGGTTTTTATCCCGGAAAATCCCAGAAGTTTCCAGAATAATTCTGGCACCCTCCACGAATTATCAGGCTTGTCCCAAAACCAATTCGACTTAATGGAATACCCCTAAACAACTTTTTGGTTTTACCGAAACTATTCCGGTGTTCTCTCTCCGGAACTTTTCCGGTGTCCGAAACTTTTCCGGTGATTTTCTCTCAGACTCCGTGTCTAGTATTCAGCAGATAGATGACCCTTAAGCGTGTGACCCTATAGGTTCGGTGAAGTATAGACATGACCCGGAACTCTTTCCGATCAATGGTCAACATCGGAGCCGTGGACACCCATATTGACCCCTATACCTACACGAATAAATATTCGAGTGCACTACAAGAAATATGTCAACTTGTGACCTTCTGTCAGTGACCCTGGAAGAATTGGTCATAAATCTACGACCATTTGAGACCAATTGGTCATAAGCTGTTCGGGGGGCTCCAAACCCTATACCATAACGACCATTTTGGTTAGAAAGGTCATAATTTCCTTACACGAAATGGTCGTAAAGCAAACAGCACTGGTTCGATGCCTTATTTCCAGCTGATAACGACCAATATAGATGTCATAGCCTTGTAAATTGTGGTGCATTGCTATGACTAGGCGCCACCTCATCAGTTTTGCCTATGTGTCATGTCTATTTGTCAATTTTTGCCCTAGGTTGTGAAGCAGCCTATATTTCTGTCCTTCCCAAAATTCCCAAAAAAATTGGGCATTCTTTGCTATCCAAATCATTGCCTCATGACAAAATTCAGCTCCATTTGCCTAGGAAATCTTCCTCGGCAAATTTCCAAAGTTTATGTTCAGTTAGAACCGTTGTGAAGGAATTACTATCTAGGCATATCCTAATGAGCTGAATATTTTGTCGACCTTCTACATTCCCAAATCATAGCTCTCCACAAAACTTGAGCCCCGTCTAACAATTCATGTGAGCTCACCATCCAATCTTTGTTTCTGGTAATAATTTCAGTTTGTAAAGCAACTATATTTTATGTTAATTTATAATTACTAAAAATTTACCAGGAGATGACCCTACCCATAAAACCTCCCTCCACCAAATTTTAGCTCATTTAATCTATCAAATTTCCATCAACATTTTTCCCAATTTTCTATTTAGTGGAGAGCTCTGTGAAGGAAGTACCATTTTTATTTATCCAAATAGTATGAAATTTTTACAGTGCCTTCATATGCCCAAATTATCACCCTCCTCCAAATTTCAGAACAATCCATTCACTCATTTGAGTCTAGCTTCAGCATTCATATTTTTGTCCACTTTGGTACTTTGCAAAGCAAGTGAGATCTAGGCTCCTCCATTTGAGCTGCAAATCTTCCAAGACAATGTCCTTAGTAGATGATCATCCTCGGCCAAAACTCAGGCCCATTGGCCATGTGCATTTTCCCCACCCCTAATCAAACACTTGGCTGCTAATTCATGTTTGAGCTTAGTTCTATCTCCTTGTGAGATTCTTCTATTGCCTTCTTCTTCATAACACCTACCGGGGGAGTTCCCAACCCACTAGACATGCCTAGGCTGCCCAGAACACGTGGCAACGCCAGGGTCATGCGGTGACCACGCGACGGGCATGCGAGTTTACGCGCTCTGGAGTTGGGGCCCTCGGCCACCGTCCAAACCTCGGCGTGTCACCACCAAACCATGTATTTATGATTAAATAGATACTTATGTACCTAGAAATGATTTTACAAACTATAAGGCAGCTGCAGTTCAAATTTGACCCGCTTCCATCTGAATCGGCGAAAATAGCTCTTTTTCACGAGGGGTGAATCAAAACTTTTGACACCCAATCATTTGGTCAATTGTGCATTAAATATTTCCTAATATTTTACAAAAATGTTTTGGTCCAATTTTGCAACAAATATATGGCAGGTCCTTCACAAAAAAACTCATTTTGGGCACTTGAAAAATGGAAAATGAATTTTTCATCCAAAGAAAATGAAAACTTCCTTAGGAAACATTGTTTGCCATTCCAAGATGCAGCCTTGTGCACAATATGAGATCATTTGAACAAACTATGCCATGAATGTGGCCATAAGATTGATCATTTGGCTTGAAAGCCATGCATCTTCACACATGGTAGCTCGTTTCTGAGAACACATTTTAAAAATAATTACCGTATTGCAAGTTTATTATTTTTCCTGGTAACTTGGTCACATATAATGACACAATGCAATGGTTTTCCAATTTTTTGATTTTTTTTGAATTTTTCATGCCAGTTTCAAAATGTGGTCAAAACGGCGGTCATGACCGTTCCTAGCTAGTGGTTGAATCTTGGAAAACTTTTGATGTTTCTCTGATTAAATAGATACTTATGTACCTAGAAATGATTTTTGTAAAAAATAAAGAGCAAACTATAAGGCAACTGCAGTTCAAATTTGACCTGCTTCCTGCTAAATCGGCGAAAATTTGTCTTTTTCACGAGAGGTGGATCAAAACTTTTGACAACCAACCATTTGGTCAATTGTGCATTAAATATGGCCTAATATTTTATAAAAATGATTTGGTTCCAATTTTGCAACAAATATATGGTAGGTCCTTCAGAAAAAAACTCATTTTGGGTACTCGAAAAATGAAAATGAATTTTTCGTCCAAAGAAAAATGAAAACTTCCTTAGGCAACATTGTTTGCCATTCCAAGATACACCCTTGTGCACAATATGAGATCATTTGAACAAACTATGCCATGAATGTGCCATAAGATTGATCATTTGGCATGAAAGCCATGAATCTTCACACATGATAGCTCGTTTCTGAGAACACTTTAAAAATAATTACCGTATTACAAGTTTATTATTTTTAATGGTAACTTGGTCACATATATTGACACAATGCGAGGGTTTTCCAATTTTTTGAATTTTTCATGCCCGTTTAAAAATGCGGTCAAAACGGCGGGCAGGACCGTTCCTAGCTAGTGGTTGAATCTTGGAAAACTTTTGATGTTTCTCTGATTAAATAGATACTTATGTACCAAGAAATGATTTTTTGAAAAAATAAAGAGCAAATTATAAGGCAGTTGCAGTTCAAATTTGACCCGCTTCAAGCTGAATTGGTGAATTTTTTTCTTTTTCATGAGAGGTGGATCAAAACTTTTGACACCCAACCATTTGGTCAATTGTGCATTAAATATGGCCTAGTATTTTATAAAATTGATTTGGTCCCATTTTGCAACAAATATATGGTAGGTCCTTCACAAAAAACTCATTTTGGGCACTCGTAAAATGAAAAATGTTTTTTTGGTGAAAAGAAAATGAAAACTCCCTTTGACAACATTGTTTGCCATTTCTAGATGCAGCCTTTTGCACAATATGATATCATTTAAACAAACTATTCCATGAATATTGCCATAACATTGATCATCTGGCTTGAAAGACATGAATCTTCATACATGATAGCTCATTTATGAGAACACTTTTTCAAACTAATTGCCGTATTCCAATTTTTTTATTTTTGCTGATAACTAGGTCACATATAATGACACAATGCGAAGGTTTTACATTTTTTGATTTTTTTGAATTTTTCATGCCCGTTTCAAAATGTGGTCAAAACGGTGGGCATGACCATTCCTAGCTAGTGATTGAACCTTGGAAAACTTTTGTGTTTATATGAATAAATAGATACTTATGTACCTAGAAATGATTTTTGAAAAAAATAAAGAGCAAACTATGAGGCAGCTGCAGTTCAAATTTGACCCAACCGTTTGGTCAATTGTACATTAAATATGGCCTAGTATTTTAGAAAATGCATTTGGTCCAATTTTGAAACAAATATATGGTAGGTCCTTCACAAAAAAACTCATTTTGGGCACTCAGAAAATGAAAAAAGATTTTTTGGTGAAAAGAAAATGAAAAATCCCTTTGACAACATTGTTTGTCATTTCAAGATGCACCCTTTTGCACAATATGAGATCATTTAAACAAACTATTCCATGAATATTGCCATAACATTGATCATCTGGCTTGAAAGCCATGAATCTTCATACTTGATAGCTCATTTATTAGAACACCTTTTCAAACTAATTGCCGTATTCCAAGTTTTTTATTTTTGCTGATAACTAGGTCACATATAATGACACAATGCGAAGGTTTTTCATTTTTTTAATTTTTTTGAATTTCCTATGCCCGTTTCAAAATGCGGTCAAAACTATAGGCATGACCGTTCGTAGCTAGGGGTTGAATCTTGCAAAACTTTCGGAGTATCTCTAATGAAATAGATACTTTTATACCTAGAAATGTTTTTTAGAAAAATTAAAGAGTAATCTATCAAGCAGTTGTAGTTTAAATTTGACTCGCTTCCAGCTGAATCGGAGGAAATTTGTCTTTTTGACGAGAGGTGGATGAAAATATTTTGACAACAAACCGTTTGGTAAATTGGACATAAAATGTGGTCTAATGATTTCTAAAAATGGTGTGGTCTCATTTTACAACAAATATTTTATAGGTCTTTAACAAAAAAACAATCATTGTTACTCGAAAAATAGAAAATGCTTTTCTTGTGAAAAAACATATTTTTTATTATATTACGACCAATTTAGATGGTCATAACATCTTCAAAGTGTTTGCTGCATTCTGATTGGTCTATAAGCCTCTCACGCGGATCATGCCTCAAACACCGTTGGATACTGCCGGATCCGACGGCAGCCCTCGTCCCCCTCACACTCTCACCCCTCGTCCGTCGCACTTCCCTCGAGCCGCACCCGAGCCGTGCCTCCTTTCCTCCGCACACCGCCACCCACCCACCGCCTCCTCCCTCCCACAGCTTGCCGCCGACGGCATCCCCTCTCCCATCCACTTCCCTCCAACCCTAGACGGATCACCCAAAACATCCATCTCTCCTCTCCAGCAATCCCTCTCTCTCTCCCCGCACTTCACAGCGACAACAAGCACTCCCAGATACCTCCAGATGCCGGACATGTAGGAGTCCGCGCAGCCCAAGCCCGCCGACCCCTCCGAACCGGAGCTCTCCCCGTAGCCGCCCAAGGGCGCTAGGACGAACGCGGATGGCTGGCGCCCCTACACCATGGGGGAACTACTCGGGGAGGCCGCCGAGGCCGCTGCCGGGAGATCCAATTTTGCCGACGGGAATGGTGCCGGATCCGCCACGCCCGAGCACTCCATCCTCGTCGACAGGGACGACTACATCCTGGTAGGTCCGAGCGCTCCATCTGGTGGGTTCGAGCGCTCCATCCTCGACAGGGGCGACTACATCCGCCACGCCCGAGCGCTCCATCTGGTGGGTCACGCAGCGCTACATCCTCATCGACTGGGACGACTACAAGAAGTATGTAGCCCCACCAAATCGATCCCCTCCTCCCATCTCCT
This sequence comes from Thinopyrum elongatum, assembly GCA_011799875.1. Classification (NCBI taxonomy): domain Eukaryota; kingdom Viridiplantae; phylum Streptophyta; class Magnoliopsida; order Poales; family Poaceae; genus Thinopyrum; species Thinopyrum elongatum. Next base: position 36,392,211 of record CM022303.1, on the reverse strand, counting down.
CCTGCATATCAAGACCAGACCCGATCGATTCCGTAGCATATTGATCCCCGTCAGAGATTTAGTAGCGGCTAGGTTCAGCTGGTTGAATTCTACCATAGCATTGGTTGATGACGGATGCCTTGTGATTGATCCTGTGATGGCTGTGTCGCTGCAGGTACAACGGGATTTGCTTGATGGCGCAGAAGCTCATCAACATCATAAAGCAGATGGATCCGAGGGACCCTTTCAGAATTGAGATGACGGACATGGTGATCGATATGGTGTAAGTTGCCGCAATCTCCCTCTTTTTCTTCCATTTGCATGTGTGATGCTATATCCATCTGTTTGTTTGAGATCTTGAGTGTATGCTATGAGAGGTATCCATCCTATAAATCTTGCGAACACTTCATGCTATGTGTGACTTCAATTGAGTGGTTCAGTGCTCGGTACTCTGATTACTGGAGGAGCGGCTTGGCTTGACCGACTCACTTACTAGCCATAGTCGCCAGTGCTTAGCTCTGTATGGTGGTCGTTGCTTAGTTGAATTGCTTGGCGTCGCTGTAGCCGTAGTAGCCAGTGCTACTGTTTTCACAATCAATGCTTACGACCACTGCACACGGAGAATATGTATCAGAGTTTCATGTGCTTCAAGTTTAAGATCTACTGAAAGATCATGACTAGTACTGTGACATATGCTCGGTGACTAATAATATGTTGATTTATAAGATTTTTCAGTAAAGTGGAACTTCTTAAATATTGCATGATGAAGTAAACTGAAATGTGCAACGTAGTACATTACCAGAAGCAGACTGACCATGGACCCGAGTCACCATGACCCAGATGAGCAACAAAGCCAAGATCCAAGTCTGTCTTGTAATTGCCGAACAACTAAAGCTGACCACCATGGCACTAGTTGGGAAGCAATCATGCAAACCAAGAAGCTTCCTATCTGCAACCAATGGCTTGTGTGAGTAGCTATATAGTAGAGAAACACAACTAACCCCAATTAGTATACGGATTGACTTGGCCTTGGCGCTTGATTATCTTCATCAACAAGCAACCCTTTTTCTGTGAAAGAACTGTAACTTGAATTCATATAACAAATAGAAGATGCAACTTGTATTCATGTAAAGATAGAAAATACAACTTGCCATGGGGTTTTGTTTTCTTTAAATCTGGACCTATTCACCCCACTGTGCAATGCCACACTCTTAAGTACAACATGAATGCTAGGGCTGGTAGATGATTTACACTTGAGGAGCCCAAGGTGATCATTTTTCCCCTTCATTTTGCTTCCTCCATCTTTGAATTACCCATGTGGGATGTTGTATCATCGGAGTGATCATTTGGTATACATCCTGACTTGTACTAATAAAATAATATGTTGCTTTACAAGATAATATAGTCCACTTGATTACATGCCTTGTATGTTGAATTAAAATCTGCATGCCATATCTGCATGCATTTTTTTGCAGGTTTGTGAAGATGGACAATCTGGTTTTGTGAAGGAACGGGCCGGCCATGGAGAAGATCCTGCGGGCATCATATCGTCCATGGCGGCCTAGGAGGAGCAGTATCGCCTGAGGTTCTTCACTTGCTCCTCCCCTTCTATTCTCTTCTTCTTCTCCATTTCCGCACCTGATCCATGCAAAATTTTGCAGGTTGCTCCGATCTAGTTGTGTGAAGGGGAACAAGTAAGGCCAATCTACTGCTGATGTTGTGCTCCCCTTGAATGACATGGTGAAGGACAAGTTGGGCCATAGGTCCTCCTCCCCTGCTATCTCTCTCTGCTGCATAGATAGGTTCAGTTTTCTTTTGTTCTCATTCTAGTCTAAGCATTAGCAGATTCCAGTAAGTGTCTATGTATGTGGATCATAAGTCGGAACATTCTAGTTTCGCCTCATTCTAATGTGTATTTGCAGTGTGTGTGGTTATATACTCTTGTTTGTGTTGTGTGTCTATGTTGTTCTGATACCTGATAGCATTGTGTGGTGTATCAATTTGTTGTTAATGGAAATGTTAGGAAAGCATGAAATTTCTGTCCATGGAGAATGCTTCATATGCAGTCTGAAATTTTTGTCCACTAATTTACTTTAAGCTACTATACAAATTTTCTGTTTCGGTGCGAGCCTTGTAACTATATCTCTGTGGTTTCTAACATGATTGTTGTAGGCTACAAGATGTATCTCTGTCGGTTCATCTTGCTGTAGAATATGCCCCTGTTCATTCATTTATGTGTATTGCTATTTGCCTCTGGTGACATGTGAGAGACACTCATCTATATGTTTATATTTTGAGCAGCTGGGTACAACTACAGTTCTAAAATCATCCAGCCAAATTTTGGGAGGATGGCATAAAAGATTACATAACCCATGCTTTTGAAATCATGGTAAGCTTCACAAGCTTGTAAGGTGTTTTCTGTTTTCAAGCGACTTTACATCAAGTTACTGTTTCTCAACAGAAATTCTAGACCGTATAGCTCTTTATTGTTCTCTCCACTTATTTGTACGGCCAAGGATGGTTACTTAACTGTATAGGTCCTTATTGTTCTTTCCCAAGTATTCTATTTATGCTCCATCCCGAAATCTATTGTGCACTGCCAAGTCCATGAGGCGAAGCGCTCACTGCTCAACCATTTCTTTACTGAACTGGGAGCAACAAAGGCAAGATATTTGAAACAAGCTGAACTCCTTTTGATTCTTGATTTCTAGCATACACATGCAACCTGATTGGTGATGTTACTGTAGATATGATGTAGGTTCAGTGCATAATATTTTTTGATGTGATGCATGTTACCTTCATTTCTGTCTATGCCTTCTCTAGTGTTTTGCTAGCTAACTAGTCTATTGGGCGTTTCGAAATATGAAGATGCATGTAAGCACTGTTGCTGGCAATCTGGCATATCATATCAGTCTTATCCCTTGTTCTCTCACTAGCATACACTACAATTTTAGATAAAAAGGGGGGCATATCATTTGCTCTATAAAATGGATTGTTTATTAATTTATTTGGACTTGCACACATTAGGTACGAAATGATCGCCAATCTGGGTCTCCAAATGATAGTAAAACCTAGGCTCTTGAATGGTTCTTGGATTTATTGTTAGCATATATTACCCATATTGAGACTGAACATGTGGCTTTTCTTCTCATCTACAGGAGAGTTATATGCTGATTTTTTTGAAGAAGCTGGAAGTCCAAGTCAACGACTTGCTTTATATGTTTGCGGTAGTGCCAAATTTTCTAGGAATTTGGATGTATTGTTGATCTTGCTCAGAATTTGGTGTATATTTGCTTGTTGAACTTATTATTCAAATGCTAGGATTTATGTACAAATCTTTGGAATATTATTCTATGTTTACTTGAAATCTATTCTTGGATTGAAAGTGGTCAAAATGTATTCTTGGGTTGATTCTATGTTGGTTCTGTAAACTGTATTTGAAATAAAGATGCTTGGCCCAAATGAAAAACTGGCCGAAATGTCTATTGGACCAAATGAAAAACTGGTCGAAATGGCTATTGGACCAGATATATTTGTGCTTTCATGCTACAGCCCAAAAAAGAATTGGATTGCAAAAAGGCCAAGGTCCAAAAAATAAATGAACTGTAAAAATCTCGAGGCCCAAAATTGAAATGGACTGCAAAAAGCCCAAAGCAGCCAACTAGAATTAACAGGGAAAAAATTAGATGAGCTCAATTAATGGGCTTGACCCATATAGACACCGAATTGGACCGGGCTGATTCTAATCAACGACCTTTTCATTTGGTCGCAATTATGCCATGTCAGCTTGCCACGTTAGATCCGACGTGGCCTGGGCAGACAACCAGCGACCAAAACAAAAGGTCATTGGTTCGTTGCCATCTACGACCATATCATAGAGAAGGTCGTTAAGTTTCATTAAAGACGGCCAGCTTTTGGCCAATTGTTTTTGGTCATAAAAAGGTCGCAAATGAAAAAGCAATGATCATTCAGCGACCAATAGTGATGGTCGCAAGTTGACATATTTCTTGTAGTGGTGAACCTCCGGTTGTTGTGTGCTATTCCTGTTGCTTCGCGATATGTTACAAATAACCGAGGTGAGACTTATCGGCATCCCCGTGGATCAACAACTTGTTCACTATGCCAGTTACCTTGTTACCGGCATTTGTTCTCTTTTCTCGTTCCCGTGTTCCGGCATCCCTGTGATCAAATCACAAAGTGTCTGGCCAGATGATGGTGGATACCGTAACACCGAGAGGGCCCAGAGATATCTCTCCATCGTCGGAGGAGCAAATCCCAATCTTGAGCTATCAAGTTACTTGACATACTATTCCATGAACCCGTAAGCCGCCATAATAGCCACCCAGTTACGGATGACGTTTAACAAACCCCAAATTTCATGAATCAAGCATGAAGAAACTCGATACTCTCATGGTCTAAGGAATTATGCAAACGTAAACTTCCTCTGTGTTATTAACCATTAACTTGTGATGAATGTATCTCATAGCATAACATCAATAGGGTTGATTCAACACAAGTGTTCTACTAACATTGTGCCCTCAAAGTTGCCGGCATTGTCATACCCATGATCAGGAAAACATAACCATCATGCAACACTTGAGCTAGTCTTAGAGGCCAGACTAGGAATACATTTTACCGTTTATCATTCCACACGTGCATATGAGTCTTCCTTCAAGCCTCGTGGTATTGTAGACTCGAGAACCATAGCAGTTATAGCATGGAACATAAACATAATGATGAACACAGAGATAAATAATAGCATTTATTATTTCCTCTAGGGCATATCTCCTACATTCGTAACCTATGAAGTTGTGTGATTTTTCTCATCTATGGTATTTTATTGTATCGTCAATAGGGTTGTCAATAAATATGTGATGCAAAAATAAATTATGAACTCTGGTTTTAAATAAAAAAAGATCTGAAAAAACTGAGTAGAACATGGACTGCACATGTGCACACACACCACCACCCAACACACACATTCTCATAGGGTATGGTTATTTTGCCTGCATTAAGCTCAACCAGACCTGATGGATCTAATCTTGGCCCTTTTGGTTATCTGCGTTGCATCCAAATCTTGGACGCACGAGTCTTAAAGCACCATTGCGCATGGCTCTGGTGGAACAATAGAATCGACCGTTTCCAATGAGACAATCCCAAGTGATGCAAGTGTGCCCATTGGGTGGGTGATGAGGTGGGAGTTAGTGCAAGCATGTACCTGTGTTTGCAAGTGTTCTGCTCTAATCACCTCCCTTAATCTCCTTCACCTAACTCCTTCTGATTTAGAAAATGGTCCTTTGATTCAAGATAAGCTCTACACGAATGAAAACGATGCACATCAATGTTGTGATCCCGTTCAGACGATCGGTTTGTAGTTCTGCTAACCGTAAATGTTCAATTTTGTGTTTAGAGTTTCTTTAGATAAATTTCAGAAAATTTGTTGCACATATCCAACCTTTCGAAATTTCCTTTGCCCACTAGCTTCACCTTGTGTTGTACATTTCCTGTTTCGACGATCGTGGACGAGTAGATCTATATCTCCCTACTAGAGTGTACAAATGTTACCTAGATTTTCATGTGGTCAATTTTACTCACATCTCCTTAACCTCCATCACCTAGTCTCTTGTAATGTGCAATGGTGCTTCAATTTGAGATGGGCCATACACGAAAACGATCGACATCAACATTGTAATTCCATTCAGGCCATCGGTTCATTGTATCCTTAACTATAAATGTTCATTTTATATTAATGTATCGGCATCGTTTAGACAAATTTGGGCAAATTTGTCACACACAGCCAATAGATTGAAATTTCCTACAACTGGTAGCATCATATCGATGTTCTACAGAACTGCGTTTTCTAATTCAATGGTCATAGATGAGTAAGTCTATATCTCCCTACTGGAATATACTAAAGTGTTCATGTGGTGCATGTTAGTTTAGATGAAAAAGAAAATCCATAGAAAATGGTCGATCATTTGAAACAAGCTTCTTCTCGTTGACCAACAGAAATTTTGTGTTGTGCATTCTTCGTTCCAACTCACGTAGACGAATAGATCTATATCTATCTAAGTTTGGGAAAGTAGTACAATTTTTTACCGTACTAATGTACATGCCCAGGATCACTATGAAGATGCAAGGGCAACAATTTTTACTAACAAGCACGTAGCTGAGAAGTACATGTTGGTGAGGAAGTGCTAGCCCTTTGAGGTACCCTTGCATACCGTATTAGCGATACGGCATCACTTTGTCATCCAAGACAAAGTACTATCGGAAGTACGGGGAGGAGGATCCTTCTGGCGTGTCATCAAACCAAGAGAGAGAGAGAGAGAGGGGGGGAGAGAGAGATGGGGAGGATGCAGCCAAGACTTCTCGGTTTTGGGAGGGGGGATACCCCTCCCATCTATTTATAATGGCTGCAGCGAAATCCATTATCTCCCTTGGAAAATTTGCGCCAGAACTCTTCTGATGTATATGGGTTTGGACAAAAAATTGAGATGCCGCGGCTTGATGGTACCAACCCAAAATTATGGCAAACCAGGTGTGAAGACTACTTCCGTTTTTGGAACACACCGCAGTAGCAGTGGATTTCCCTTGCCACTGCCTTGTTTGAAGGAACAACTGCTCGGTGGCTTGATTTAGTTCGCCGTCGAGTTCCAGAAGCTACCTAGGAAGAGTTCTGCCATTTGCTGCAAACTTGGTTTGGCCACAACCAGCATCAGTCTATCCTGAGGAAATTTTTTAGTATCTGTCAGATAGGAACAGTGGAGGATTATGTGGAGAGGTTCTCTGAATTGTTTGACCAGCTTGCTACTTATCAAACCTCACCAAATATAGTCCACTATGTCACTCGTTTCATGGAAGGGCTGAAACTGTCTGTCAGACTAGCAGTGGTCATACAACAACCTGCAGATCGAGACACGGCCTACCAGCTGGCCATACTCCATGAAGAACTCTAATTATAGGCTAATGTAACCAGTACATCTACTGTTAGAAGAGCAGCAGCTTTACCGTTGCCCCCTCGTCCAACAAATTCATTTCATGCACCTGTGACCAACAGAGTTACTGAAGATCACCTAAATTTTCAAATAAGTAGTTTGAGACCTCAATTTGATTTTTTCCCTATTAGTTTGAGACTTGAAGTATGTAGTTTGAGACTTCAAATATGTAGTTTGACACTTCAAAAAAATCCTTCTTATTTTTTTAGGTGGTGGTCATTTTTATTGTATATTGTAGTTTACTTTTATTAAATTTATATTAGTTTAAATGGAAATACAGAAAATTTTAAAAATATTTAGTTTGAGACTTCAATTTGACTTTTTTTCCTTTTTAGTTTGAGACTTGAAATATGTAATTTTGATCCTTCATGTAGTTTGACATTTCCAATTTTTTTCCTTTTTATGTTTTTAGGTGGTGATCATTTTTGTAGTATATTGTAGTTTATTTTATTAAATTTATATTATTTTAAATGGAAATACTAAAGATTTTAAATTTATATTATTTTTAAATTTCGTATTGGGCCAAGCCCAAATATTACTAGGAGGCCGTGGGGGTCAAAATCAAGGGGGAAACGGCCCCCTCGCCCCACTCCCTCTCTGTACTACCCCCTATTCTCATTCCCCTTTCTCTCCCTCTCTCGCCGCTCTGTCCTCTCTGATTTCGGACGGTTCTGGCGGTTAGGTAATCTCCCTCTCTCCCCCCATCTCTCTCCCTCTCTCACCGCTCGTTGCCCTCCAATTCGATTGAAGTACATTTCGTTTTGAGCTAGGGTTTCTTCGACGGCGGGGGCGGAACCGACGGCGGCCGAAACGACGGACTGCTAGGGTTCATCGCCTCCATCTTCGTCCCCTCAGTGAGTTCATCCCCTCCACTTTTTTTTATTTGCATCGTTAGAGTTCATCGCTGGCGTTCAATTAGAATGCCAAGTTAGTGTAGTTGACAAGTTCATCGCAAGGGTTCAATTAGAATGCCAAGTTCATCGCTAGGGTTCAATAAGAACTACAATTGGCAAAATTATGCTATTCCAAGTCAGTGTACTTGACATTTTTAGTAGAAACTACAATTAAATAGCAAGTGATCAGTGTACTTGACTTCCTTTTTTTGACGAGATATCTACTTTGAGTTGTTTTCACTAATTTTTCAGCCACACTTTTGTGGCTTGCCATACTTTTGTGGCTGGCCACATTTTGGCTTGGCAGAATGAGGGGTTATTTGGTTCCAAGACACAACTTGCCACACTTTTTCACAACTCAAGTTAGGCAAGTTTTACCAAGTTATGTGTGTGTTTGGTTCTTGTCACAACTAAGGCAAGATTTTTTTATTAGCACTAAGGCCCACATGTTATAGATACAAAATGTATGGCAAGATTCCCTAAGGCAAGCCAAAGTGTGGCTAACTATTTGGGCACCTCAAGTAAGGCAAGTGTGGCAAAATAGTGGGGCAATATGTGCGAAATATAGTCACAATCCAAACAGGCCCTTAGTCTCCAACCAAACAAACCCTAAATATACTCTTCATTCAATGTCCAATGTGACTTGTGTAGATATATACTACACTTCATCCATATGATTGTGTGAACATATCGATAGTGCTATATTGTTATTGTCCAATGTTAGTTAGGCACATGTCATCATCTTTAAACAAATTTGCTTGTGTACAAACTGGCATTTGTTAGATAATCTGATCCTTACTTATTATTATTTTGTAGTTGCAGTCGTGAGTAGCTGGAACAGCCACTACTAGTCCTCAAGCAACTTCGTGGCGTATGACGAAGTCGACAAAGGCGAAATGAGCACCAACAAGGTAAGATTACAAAAAGAGCCATGAGCATTGCAAACACATGCATATATACATATATCTAACCATTCATTATTTATGATTACAAATATTTGACTTGCCAGGCGTATGTACGAAACCCATCTCCAGCACCCATCGAGCAGCAGCTATGTGACGTGGATATTCTCAGCCGCCTGCTTGTCGCTTCACAGGAGAGTAGAGCGAAGGCCCTCAGGGTGTTAAATAACTCCCTGCGGAATGATAGGGATCAGATCAGCGATGAGAACTCGGATTACTATGATAAGAAACTGAAGCTCAACAACCAGAAGGACAAACTGGTCGCCGAGATCGATGAGATGAATAACGAGATACGGCTCCTGAAGGACAAGATGGTGCAACTAAAGACGTTGAAAGTCCATTTCAAAAAGGAGGGGGGAGCAACAGGAACAAGGTACGTGAGATGAAGATCATTCTTTAGAGAGAGATGTAATGCATATGTAGGTAGTTTGGAGATATTGTCGAAGTTGATCTCTTTTTTTTATAGCTAGCTAGTATATTACTGTTTGTGGAGTTGAAGTTATCACAAGAAATACTTACCATTTGTGAAGCTAAATGTAAGTAAGTTTAAATGGTTGCATATATACTAGGTTTAAATTGATGGGCATACTTTTTTATTAGCGAAAAGTTCTAATTGCTGGCTTTGGCACACACTTAACGCCATAGCTAAAATGAATATATTGCTGGCGTTAGCCACGTGGCATTCCAACATACTCACAATACTTCTAATGTGTGTGCCAACGCCACCACTAAAAAATTTCACTGGCGCCATATTGGTGGTATTGGAGCCCTATGCCAGCAAGGGCAATTTTGAGACGCCATAGCTAGGCTATTCTGCACAGTGTCATAGTGGTTTCTTTTGGACAGACAGGAGCACCAAACACATTCCAGTTTGCCATGCACAACACATTGGACCCAGGAAACATCTCAAGAACATCATGTTATTAGTTTCACCTTTCAAGAACATCTGGAACATCTCAAGAAAGTAATTTTCGTCCTTTTCGAGCATCAGTGGAAGGTCAAAATGTCTAAGTGTGCATTTGCACAACGACAAGTGGGGTATCTGGGCCATATTACCAGTGATGCATGCAAGAGTTTCTACAGATCCCAGTAAGATTTTTGCTAATGAAACATGGCCTACACCCACCAATGTCAAGGAGGTCCGTTGGTTTTTGGGATTGGCCGGGTACTATCATAATTTCATTCGTAATTACGGAATTATTTGTCGTTCCTTGACTACCCTATTGAAGAAGAGAGTGGTCTTTTGTTGGACACCACTCAAAGAAGAAGCATTTCAAGCGCTGAAACGTGCTTTGGTGTCTGCTCTAGTACTGGCTCTACCGAATTTTACGAAAACCTTTGTCATCGAGACGGATGGATGTGACGTGGGCATTGGTGCAGTACTAACACAGGATGGACACCCATAGGCATATGTCTGTAAGGCACTTGGTCGGAGAAATCGACCTCTGTCAGTCTATGAGGAGTACCTTGTGGTAGGTACAACTTCCGGTAGTTACAACTATATCTTGGTTATCATTGACAAGCTCTCTAAGTATGGCCACTTTATTCCACTACATCTTCCCGGCATGATTGTGACAGTTGCTGAGGCTTTTCTGTACACAGTTAACAAATTGCACGGTATGCCCCTCTCAATTGTCTCTAATCGTGACCGCATTTTCACGAGTGCATTTTGGAAAGAGCTGTTCCAGCATACCCAGGGCACACAATTACACATGAGTTCTGCAAGACATCCCCAGTCTGACGAGCAGACTGAACATGTCAATCAGCAAATTGAGTGTTACTTGTGTTGTTCCGTCAGTACACACCCTACTAAATGGGCTAAATGGACTTCCATTTGTGAGTATTGGTACAATAACAATTCGCACTCAGCCACTAACAGGACTCGTTTTGAGATTATATAAGGGCATCTTCCCAGGCATTTTGGTATTGGACCTGATTGTGCAATTGCTTCGGATGATTTGTCCCAGTCGCTTGAATAGAGGCAAGTTCTCCTTAGCTCAGTTAAGCAACAACAATTTTGTGCTCAGAAACAAATGAAGGTGCAGGCAGACAAGCACAGAACGGAGAGGGTTTTTGAAGTGGGCGAGTTGGTGTTCGTGAAACAGCAACCATACATCCAAGCTTCAGTTGCTCCGAGAGCAAACCATAAACTGGCCTATAAATTCTTCGGCCCTTACAAGATACTGGAGCATGTTGGTGAAGTGGCCTACCATATGGACACTAGTAGAAAAATGACTTTACGTGAGCCCCATTAGTCCCGGTTTGGAAACGGACCCGTACTATTGTGACCATTAGTGCCGGTTCCAACGGCTAGAGGGGCGGGAATCATTAGTCCCGGTTCGTGTTGAACCTCTAGTATTGGTTCATGACACAAACTGGGACAAAAGGGGTGGTGGCAGGCTGGTGTCAGGCTGGGGCCCCACGAGCACATTTACTCCCGGTTTCTGTCACAAACCGGGACTAGAGCTGCACCTTTAGTCCCGGTTTGTATAACCAACCGGGACTAAATGTGCCCCGATATAAACCCTTCGTCGAGCCTGAGCCCATTTCTCTCTATTTTCCTCTTTCATTCCTCTCCTCTGTTCTTCCCCTTTGCTCGAGCTCATCCTTCATTTTTGCCAAAATTTGTCAAGATTTGAAGGCCCCCCATCCATCCAAGTGTTCACAAAGGTTAGCAACATTGTCCTTTCATCTCTCATTGCTAGATTAGCTCTTACAATGCTCTATAAGTATAGTGATTTGTGGGTTTTAGTTTGGGAGTAATTATGTGGTAGTTTATTTGATTTATATGCAATTTGAGCTCAAATTAACTTCTTAGTTTGCATATGTAGGTGTGGTTTACTTAGTGCCTTCCTGTCCCCGTCCTAACCACCGTCGATCACCCGCACCGTCCCGTTGCTGGCACCACCTTGGTGAGCCTCTTGTTCTTATCCTTTTTATAAAAAAATCATGTTTGTCTGATTTAGATAGTTACTTGTATAATTTTCTTACCCATACGTTGTTTGTTATACATAGTGGCATGGTTTTGATATCCGTCCCCGTCGGCCCTTGTCGTGGATTTGTCACGGCAGATGTCCTCGTGAAAAAGGACTTAGTCGTGAGGCCAACGCATCTATGTGGTAGCTTGAGAGGGGTTGAGTGGGACGAGATACGCAAGGTTTTACCTAGGTTCGGCCCCTCACGGTGGAGGTAAAATCCTACATCCTGCTTCATTGATATTGATCATGGTGATGCTCACGATTACATGGGTGCTCTTTCGCTACCTCTAACTCGAGAGCTATTGACTTGTCTGTCTTAACATGTAAAACTTGTCCCCCCGTGGGGTGCCCTGCCCCTCCTTATATAAGTTGGAGGGGCGGGTTACATGTGGAGTCCTAGTAGGATTTGGACTATTCTATTACAAGTGGAATCCTAGTTTTGCTTCCTTTGTAAGGCAATATTCCTTATGCCTTTCCTCTTAAGCCGGCCTACCATAACTTGAGCCGGCCTACTGGGCCTTGGGTCTTGTCATCCATCTGACCCGCCATCGGGGTCATTAGTGAGTCGCCAGACCAGTGAGTCACCAGTCTTCGAGCGTGTTACCGATGAAACGCCAAGTCCCAGCCGGGTCATATATCCGGCCGGGTCATATCGTGGGGTATATCCCTGACATTAGCCCCCAGTTTAATTTGGATTTATCCATGTTAAACTGGTCCTACAAAATAAACACAAGAACAAATTTGATAGATTGTGCTACGGGTTAAAAGTTTTTCTGAACTGGCACCTGATCATCCTTTAGTCCTTGTCATTTCCTTCTTGCAGAAAAATATTATAAAGAATAATCCATTTAATTCGGCTTCCAATGCTCTAGTTTTGAAAAAACATTGGTCTTAAAATACTCATCTGATTTTCATCCAGCTTGAAGATGTAGATCTTGCCGATTTATGATTGCCAAAATTGCCGGGTTATAAAACAGATGATGCCGGGTCATGATTGTTGCTGACGCCGGGTCAATCTTATAGTGACTTGGTGCTTGCTTTTGTAAATATAGCTTCCAATCGTTGAGTCGACTCTCCAAGCCTTTCTATAAATAGCTTGGAGGGAATAAACTTTGCAAATTTCTCCAATAAGAATATCATACCTGGTTCGCTCAAAACTGAGAATTTGAAGATGTTCCTTCCTTATATGCATATCACCTATAGCCCCCAAGTCTTAAGAGGAAAAAAACGTAGTGATAACGTAAGATTTGCTATAATATAAATTCTGCAAGTTTGGAGAAATCCGGGTTGTTCATGTAAGTCGCCAATCATAAACTGGACGTTTTCTGCTTCCCATGTGTAGCCCCCAAGTGCCGGGTCATTATATAATCATGAGCAGGGACTTTGTAGATCTGATTTTGTGGACTTCGAGTAGCAATGTGTAGCCCCCAAGGGCCGGCTCAGTAAGATAATACTGAGCTGGGACTTTCCATGTACTTCAAAAAATAACACCATATGATGTAGCTCCCAAGTTTCTGGTTACCTTTGACAGGAGCAATTAGTAGCCCCCAAGGGCCGGCTCATCACTATATGATGGGTCAAGTCTTCTATGAGGTGAGTTAAAATGACTTTGCGTTAGCCCCCAAGTGCCATGGTGCATGCTCGCAGTGACATGGGACTTGCATACTCGACGTAATCTTGATTTGAATAATGTAGCCCCCAAGTGCCGGGTCATATGCCTGCAGTGACTCAGGACAAAATAAAACCATATCCATTGTCCGGATGATGTTGCTGAAAGCCTTTGCATATTAATATTGAACCATGCTCTCTGTTGTGAACCGGTACTCTTGGATGAAAAAATAATAGCCATTGCTCTGAAGCGGCTTTTGAAAACGTCAATCATAATACTGGTTATTGATAACCATAATAAAAATCCAGCCATGTTGGCTATTAAAGATTTGAATAATATAACCCGGTATGAAAACCTCAATCATTCAATACTATAATGAAAATCCAGCCAGGTTTGGCTATTAAAGATTTGAATACTTTGTCTGTTGACAAGTAAATCCGGAGTTAAATACCCGGCGGCTCTTAGTCGATGGCAACTTAATGCGTATCCATTGTACTCCGGGGTTTTTGTAACCCGGCGGCTTATAGCCTTTGTAAAAATCAAGAACTGATAACCCTTTTGAATCACCAATTTTAATCTTTGATGATGGTCTTGAACTTAATCATTTATATAAGCCATAGCTCTGTATGTCCTGGACAAAGTTTAAACAACATATGCCCTGGCGATTTACGTCAAAAGCCAGGGCGGGTAACAACCCAAACATAATATAGTCTTATGCAATTATGGAAAAGACTAGAATTAAGGCCATCAAAGCCAAAATATACTGGTGACTTAACGTCAAAAGCGAGGGCGGGTTACCAAACCTCGCATACTCATATAACCAGGAAAACATACCTGTAGAATTGACTTATACTGCCGGCTTACATCGCCATATCCAGTGAGGGTGACAACTCAAAGATTTTGTAAACGCATGATTCCAATTGTGCAAACCAAAGTATACTGGCGACTAAAAATCCATAGCCACGGCGGGTTACCAAACCCCAAATATTCATATAATTATTGAAAGACATACCTGTAGATTGACATCATGGTGATATCTTGATAATTATCATCCATAGCAGGTATCAACTCAAAGGCATGAAATATCATGATTTTGATTGCTCAAGGCAAAATATCGTGGCGACTTAAAGTCCGCTATCATGGAGGGTTACCAAACCCAAAAATGCTCAAATATGAGTCATATGCTCATGGCTGCATGGCCTAAATTATGAAAACCGTATGGTAACAGGAAAAAGGGATATAAATACAAAATATTCAGAAAAACAGAATTCCAAAAAAATTCGAGTCTTTCATAGGCCGCCAAGCCTAAAACCCAAGTGCTTTCATGGGCCGCAGAGCCACTGAGTTATCCTCGCTCACTGTAAGCCAGACCTGACATGATAAACCGCCGTTTTAACCTTAACGAGTTTAGGGTCTTAAAAAAGATTGACTTTTAAGAGTATGGTGGGTCATTCAGGATTAACTGGCGGAGTAGCATCATGCAAACACGTCGGACAAACTCGGGATTCAACATTCACGCCTGGTCAAGAGGGTATGAAAGCTAAACCCGGTGGGTTGGAAGCCCCCAAGTGACCTTATGAACAAATAATAAAGACTCAAATACTTAGAGATGAAATGATAGAGGCCCTGAATTATCAGGGATGCTGGCTTTATTAAGTTGATCATAATAAGATAAGCCCATCAGGCAGGATACCCATGTTTGAACCGCGCTTCATGGCAGCAAGTTCTCTTTGGCAACCTTTAATTCTTCTGAGAACTCAAACTTGCGAGAGATGAATTCTTCTTGAACCAGATGTTGAGCCGGATATTGAACTGGAAATTTTTCTTAAAACCCGGAACTCTTCTATTGAGCCAGAACTTTTTTGATTGCCTGGCACTTTTTAAGCCAAAAATTGTCTGACAGCCTTTTGAATTTTCACCAATATGGCAGTAGGCTCCGGGACCGGGTTATTTTCCCTCCAATGACACGGGGTTCTTGAATCTGGCAAAATTTGCTAAGTCATGTCATTGTAGCCCCCATGTCTTAAGATGACTAGAGGAGTTGTCTTGATATTCTCCATACTTGACCGTGATATAACCCGGCATATAGTTGAACAGTGGAACGCCAAAATTTATGTAAACCAGAAGCTTGAAACGAGTTGATGATCCTCGCAATACTTGTTATATACTCCCGGTATGAGTCATTCAACAACTCAGTAACATAACGGTCCCTTTTGCAGTAGACAACTTGTCCTGATATGTTAGGCCGGAAATTATCCACCGCAGAGTTGATGATCACTACGGTGAAGCTGAAATCAATCACGGGCGAGTCAGCCTCGGGAGCAGACAGATGAGTCGGCCGCGGCGTTGTAAGCCGGTGCAGACGGGCTAGTTAATTGCAGGCGCGGTTAAACCACGTGAATGGGCGAGTTAATCGCATTGTGTTGATGTAGCAGGGGCGGTGACTCGCGTACGTATCCATCGAGAAGCACGGCACGGACAAGCACTAGTGCAAAAGTGATGTTGACGCGCGCCCCTTATGTGACACCTTTGTAATGAATAATGGTCCTGCGAAAAAATATCACAGACCAGAGTAATTGTTCTCAAACAATTTAATATGTGCTGATAAAATAGACTTAGATGGATATCACCTGATTCATTTTGATGACAGATGATCTGCAGGTAGACTACCAGCATCAATTGATTCATCTACTACGTGTTCTCTCTTTTCCTCCATACTTTTGTCTGGATTTGAATTAATAGTAGCTTTTTAGCTCCAGGTAATGTGTATGTAGCGCCAAAGCATCACTACTAGGAGAAAGCCTACTAGTAGCACTTGAAATACCTATAGTAGTAGCACTGGGTCCAGTGCTACTGCTAACGTGCTACAGCTAAGTTGTAGCAGTAGCGCTGGTCAGGGCAGCGCTACTGGTAAGTATGGTTAGGAGTAGCGCTGCCCTGACCAACGCTACTACTAACTATCTGTAGCGCTGCAGAAAGGCAATCTCTGCTGCTAATCCAGTGCTGCTGCTAGATGCCCTCCAGCGCTGCTGCTAGTATTCCTGCTTTCACAGATTTATACCCCCGCTACGTATTTGTGATGTATTTGTATAGGCTCTATACAGTAGTTTCATCAGATCAGAATAAACATACACTATTCTCATCATATCATACACATACAGTAGTCTCGTCATACCATCATCATCATCATCATCATTCAACACAAATATCATCACATCTCAAAAATAGTGATACACAACTCATGTCATGTCTCGAATAAATGCAACTGCATGGTCATGGCACACACACAAGTTTCATCATCTCTATCTAAAACATGATGTAGAAGAGGAGCGATCAGCATGAGCAAGACGGCGACTATGTAGTACTTGAGGCACCGGCGGTTCCGCACCCGCTCTTGCCGAAGCGTCCACCTCAAGTAACTACTTTCCGCTTCGGCTCTGCTGTCGAACCCTCTGTGGCTAGCACCTGGGTACTTGTCCACCTGGGCCTGAGCGTCTGGCCAGTGGTCGTAGACTCCTGGAATCCTCCCAACGAATACGACGTAGCAGTCCTTCGCCATCTCTGATCTATGTACTTGCATCGTCAGTTGATGAATTGAACGATAATATGCAACATAATGTACTTAAGAAAACAAAGAGGCATAATTAGCAAAATACAAGCAACATATAGTAAACATAAATGACGAAGTTCCTCATACCCAAACTAATTAACTAGAGCGATCTACGCTAGTTCAGGACCACACAGTTTAATTACATCACATAGTTTCGCCGTGCATAAATTCAAAGTTTTGCGATAGAAAGACAGTAGTGACACATTGTCATCGACAATCAATCCTCCATGTCGGTGGTCCAATTTTCATAGTCAGGGAGGAAGCACCCGAGCTTCTTGAAAGGCTTCAGGTCCAGACGCTCAGCGAGTAGCAGTGCTCGGACATCATCCCGCGTGATTGGCCCATGGTAGAACATCCATGTTGGTTCGAGGACCTGCTTCATGATCGTTTGGGCAAGTTCACACTGTACGTGATAAAACTCAGCTCGGATCTGATGATTCGGTGTCTTTCCTATGCTTGTGGCCCAGTTGACAATCTCGGCACCGATGGTAGTAGCTGACATGCGAAGGCGTTGATTATCCCTTCTGTACTCGAACAGGTGATGCATGAGGTAGAATTCATCACCCTTACTGGTGTGCGGTTGCTGGATGCAGCAGAAGTCGGTCTTATGGATGAAAACCAGCCCGTTCTTCCTGTGCTTTTTCACCTTGATATATCCACCAGACAGGCTGAAGGTGAACAGGGCACTATCAAGAACACTCTTTATGTGTGTGTAATCCTTTTTCTTGATGTTATTCGATGAGTCCAAGTACATAGCATGGGAGTATTCTGTGTACAGAACG
>CM022303.1:36361439-36373400 GCA_011799875.1 Thinopyrum elongatum | reverse complement strand
CCCCCCCCCCCCCCGCTGCACAAATTAAGTACACCTCAAATTAGTCTCCATGCTTGCAAAGGAATGATTAACACTTACGAAAGGATATGCGCGGATGACTTACGTGGGATGATAAGGTAGGAGAATCGCTTCCTTGTCCTTATTAGCGATCATGAAGTCGCCGATGTACTTGCTCGCATAGTCACGGTGCTCTTTGCAAACTGCCAAGAAGCTCTCGTGCATATAGTATGGGTCCGCGACGCAGATATATTTTATGTTCTCGATCCTAATAAAGTAGTTGAGATATAGCGCATGCATGCGGATGAACTGGAAATCTAGCTTGGTCATGTGGATCATGTCGTAGATGTAGTCAAATCGCAGGATGAACTGATTCGCAGGGTAGATCTCGACGTACAACTTCCCACCCGGCACCTGAGCCGCGTAAAGTGGGTATCCTGGTTTTTCCGCGATGAGAAGGCTTTTCACTCTGGCCAGGACATCTTCATGGAGTCTCCTTAGATCATTGTTCAGTATGTGCTCAAGCGCTTTGGCAGGTAGGATCAGGTCGCCGGCGACATGGAAACGCTTCGCACCTTCGATAGGTATTCTGTCTACCACCCAGGGCTTCAGAGGCGGGTGGCTGCTTGAAGCAGCTCTGGCGCCTTTAGGGCCTTTCCTGCCGGTCTCCTCCTTTGCTTCTTGGCGGGTGGTGGTAGTGAGCCCACCATACCTTCCCTAACCACCACCCCCAGTGTAGTAGGGCTAATCAGTGGACGGCCCTCAGGTTGTTGCTGGGTAGAGGCGGCATCTGGAGGCGTCTCCTGCGAGGATCGCTTGAAGAGAGACTTTTTGCATTCCGCCTTAGGACGTTCCGGCTCTGACAAATCAGGCAGCATCAAGTCATCATCTCCACGCTCATAGCCTGAGTCTTCGTCGTCCTGAGCCATCAATCCTCCATCATCATAGGCGGTATTGAAATACTTGTCTGGGTCATCATCATCCTCCTCCATGTCATCATCAGCATTTGCTTCTTCGACAACGGGGGCGACGTCATCTGGTACTAATGGAGGCTCTCCGTCGCGTCGTCCGCTATCACCCGCCACGATAGGTGCAGGTAATTTGGTAGGTGGGGTGGTGTTCATACCTTCTTTAGAAGCTGTCGTTGGTGTGATACTGGGCGCCTCGACACAAAGAAGAATCTTCGACCAAGCCAAGTGAAAGTGCGTTATATCGACTAGAGGGGGGGTGAATAGGCGATTTTTACAAATTCGTCACTGAGGAATTTCAAGGTGAGGAAATTCCTAAGCGACGAACTACTTAGCAGCGGAATAAGTGCTCAGATGCAAGCATAACAGAGCAGTAGCACAGTCATCATGATGAAATGAAAACAAGCACAGAGTACGAGTAGCGTAAACACAGGATAAGCAGGCTGAAGACAAACTGACTGAAGAAATTGAACTGAGGAAATTGAGAAAGTCTTCAGACAAAGTCTTCAAACAGTAATGATCAAATACATAGCAAGTATGCGAGGAAATGAAAGGGTTGGGGAAATAGAACCAGTAGCTCGGTGAAGACAATGATTTGGTAGACCAGTTCCAACTTCTGTGACAGTTGTACGTCTGGTTAGAGCGGCTAGGTATTTAAACCTGAGGACACACAGTCCAGGACACACAGTCCTCACTGTATTCTCCTTGAGCTAAGGTCACACAGACCTCGCCCAATCACTCATGGTAAGTCTTCAGGTGACTTCCAAACCTTCACATACTCGGTCACTCGCCAATCCACAATTTCCTCTTGGATGCTTTAGACCATGACTCCTAACCGTCTGGAGGATGCACAGTTCTCAAAGGTAACAAGCGTCGGTTCCACACAGGAACAATCTCTTTAGTGATGCTCAATCACTTTGGGTTTGTAGGTGTTTGGGTTTTTGGGTTTTTCCTCACTTGATGATTTTCGCTCAAAGTCCTCGGAGGATGGGATGCTATAAATGACAAGTGTCAAGCTATTTCTTGGAGCAGCCAACCAGCTAGTGGTTGAAGGGGGCGGCTATTTATGGCCTAGGGAGCAGCCCGACATGATAAGACATAAATGCCCTTCAATGATATGACCGTTAGATGGGTAGGATATTTGGACAGCTGGCGCGTAGCACAGCAACGGTCGGAAATTTGAGTATCAAATTCCTCAGGGCTATCATGTTCCTCACTTGTAGGCAATCCGCACTGGCGAATTCCTAACTCCTCAGTCAGAACAAATTCCTCAGAGAACAGAAGAACTTCGTCTCTGTCACTGAAGAACTTGACTAAACTGTATGAGATTTCCAATGGCTTCACTCGAAAGGATTGGGTAGGTGTAGGATTTTGAGTTGAGCATCACTTGGAAACTTTTCCTTAGTTTTACCTCGACCCCCTTTAACAGTACGGTGTTTCCTATGACTCAAGAAGAAGAAAATGAAACTACGAAAACAAAAGTCTTCACGCTTCATAATCCTCGCATGAATATCAAGTCTTCAGGGTCACACCAATTTCTTCACTTTCAAAGTCTTCAAGAAAACCAAAGTCTTCAGTTGAAGACATTCATTTTTAGGGGTCGACATTCATCGTAATAACTCCTCATAGACTTATAGACCTGTGTACACTCACAAACACATTAGACCCTTAACCTATAAGTCTTCAATACACCAAAATCACTAAGGGGCACTAGATGCACTTACAATCTCCCCCTTTTTGGTGATTGATGACAATATAGGTTAAGTTTTCAACGGGGATAAACATATGAAGTGTAAATACTAATATTGAGGAATTTGATTGCAAGATATAGAGGAACTCCCCCTGAAGATGTGCATATTTGAAGAATTTGCTTTGAAATAGCAAATGCACATTGTTGAGTAATATCATGGAGATCTCCTCCTATATCTTGAAATTCATACACGCATTTATCATATGATATGAAGAATTTGAAATGCATGATGAAATATGGTGTCTGACGGAATTCAGCATGCGTGCATTAAGGTACTTGAGGAAATAAGCATGCAGAAAGCAGTTCAAAAGTATCAGACCACCATAGGACTTAAGTTTACAACTCATCAGAGCAAACACCTCAGAAAAGCAAGAGTTGAATATAGCCCATATATAAGACCATATATAAGACCCGCTTGAAGACTAAACTCAAATTTCTCCCCCTTTGTCATCGAATGACCAAAAGGGACGAAAAATGAGGACTAACGCCCCTGAAGAATATCATCATGATGTCGATGGAGGAGCGCCAGCATTGTTGGGGTCGACTGTTGAGGTAGGGCCTGCCGCAGTGTCGTTCAAGTCTTCAGCTTCATCCGTCTCGCGCGATGAAGAATATGAACTGGCAACAAGCTGAGGAACTTTGACTTTCTTGAATTTCTTCGAAGGTGGCTGGGACCAGTCAAAGTCCTGTTGGAAGCCCATCTCCTTGAGTTCTTCAGCACTATGAAGATTAGACAAAATCGCCCAAGTGCGGTCAAAGACTTCATGCAAGTAGTAGTGATTCTTCTTCACAGTATTTTGAGTGACTGTCATGTTCTGAAGAATTGCACCAAACTGACGCTTGACCCACTTGTGATTTCGATCAACTTTCTGATGAAGACTAAGGAGAAGTTCACGATCAGTCATCACACGCGGAGCTGTGGCTTGAGGATGATGTTCTGAAGCTTTGGCGGCAGAATCTTGAGTTGCAGAGTCATCATTGGTGGAATAGGAAGTAGCTTTGCGAAACTGTCCATCCAATGGACGAGTCCCTTCATCAATAACAGCAGCCTTGCCCTTCTCGTCAGCTGAGGAAATAGTCCGTTTGAGGACTTCAATAGGGGGCAAATAGCTGAGATGATTTTGAAAGTCAGCCTTATAATGAATTGAAGACCTTGATCTGATGAATCTCATGATCCAGGGAGCATAAGGCTTCAACTCAAAAGGCGCCAGAGCAGCATTGGCCAAAGTCCTCATGAAGAAATCATGGTAGTTGATAGGAATACCGTGAATGATATTGAACAGCAGATTCTTCATAATGCCAACAACTTCTTCATCATCAGAGTTGTGGCCCTTGATTGGACTGAGGGTTTTGGTCAATATGCGATAGACTGTCCTTGGCACATATAGCAATTCCTTGATGAGGAATTTGGTCCTTGGAGCTTGGCCTGGCTTCAAAGGCTTCATCAGTACTTGCATCAGATGATCAGACAGTTCAGGTTCAACATAGAGAAGCCTTGCACCTTCACTGGGAGGACTGACTGGGACGGCATGAAGCAATTCAGAGGCCGGTGCTTTGAAATGAGTATTATCGGTCATCCAGTCCAATACCCATGAATTGATATCATCAACATTTCCAGTAATGTGCAGCGTGGCGAAGAGTTGAAGAATGAGTTCTTCATTCCAATCGCAGATGTCAGTGCAGAAATTGAGTAACCCAGCGTCATGAAGAACATTGAGGACTGGGGTGAAGCAGGGTAGCGATTCCATATCTACATGAGGAATTTGCTCATGTTCAAAGATCTTATCCTTATCAACCAACAATGAGGAGTAGAAGTTCATCTGGCTTGCAGTCCAGAAACTCTTGCGACGAAGACGAGCAGAGTCATAGGGATTGTAGTCAGTGAAGAATATGTGCTCGTTGAAGAAATCCTCAGCATTAAACTTCTGCTTCTTGGAGTGAGGGTTCTGTGGCTTGGGCTGAAGATTAACAGTTGAAGAATTTACAGCCTCTTGAGGTATAGCCACTGGAGCCACTGGCTGAGGAATTTCAGCAGCAGCCTTGGCCTCCATTTCTTCAGACATATGTACATCAGCGCTAGTGGCTGGAACTTCTTCAGGAATAGAATGAAGTGAAGCTTGACGTTCATTAGAGCCCGTATGAATTTCTTTAGTTGGCACAGGGGACTGAGGAACATGATGTAGAGGGGTTGTCAGAGGTGAATTGGGGTGATGACTTTCCCAAAAGTCATCATTCAGAATAGGTGTTGTAGACCCAATATCCACATCCTCATCTTCTTCAGTTCCTTCGACGCCTGCCTCTTCAGCTGTGAACTGAGGCATGGGCGATGATACCAGTGGGGTTGAAGCGAAAGTATCCACTTCAATTTCTTCATCCATCTGCTCTGTCGAAGCAGCAGAAGGATCTTCTTCATCAGATTTACTTGGAATTTCATATTCCTCACCAAAGGGAATGATCTCCTTTGATGGCATGCTTGATATTGGAATAGCATCAATTGGGTTTTCAGATGAACTCGTCAAAGTCTTCAATTTCTTGGGAGCTGAAGACTCTGAAGATGCAGATGCTTTCCTTTTCTTCACAGCTGCTCGCTCCGCAGCCTTGGTTTTCTTCGCTTCTGATGCAGAAGGAAGGTTGATGCTTGTCATCGGTGCAGGAGGAGCAGAGGAAATTGGTTGAATTTCTTCAGGCACAACTGATGCAGTTGCCCTGGCTTGTTCAGATTCCTCAGGCACAGTAGCAGATGCTTCAACTGGCATGGATTGCTCTTCAGGCGCAATATTGGAGGTTGCCCTGGCATTTTCTTCAGAGACTGGAATTTCTTCATCAGCTCTGGCGATTTCATTTTCTTCAGCAGACTGAACAGATGTTCCAGTCTGTGGAAATTTGGGTTGCGATGAAGCTGCAACACTTGGAGTAAATCCTTTTGCCATTCTGACGAATCTGACTTTGGCACCTAGCCAATCTGCATGTAATGCATGAAATTCATCACTGAGTGCTTTGATCTCAGCCTGCATAGACACAAGTTCTTTAGGAGACATTTTCACAACATTGTTCTTCAGAAAACGCTCCTTCTTGTACTGAGCCTTCTTCACCTGCCTGGCCTTTTCAAATTTCCATTTCTCTTCATTTATGAAGGCCGTCAACATGTGACTTTGACCAGGAGTGAGGTTTAATTCAGGCAAAGGTGTATTTGGATCCTTGTGCCATAGATTGATGAAATCAAGGATTTTCCTTGGATCCAGCATGAGGGGCACAGCACTGCCTTTGGCTCTAGCGGCCCTTTGTTGTTGATCTTTGATGATCTCAGCTAATTCTTCATCATCAGCTTCGTCTTCGCTTGACGGAACCTGAAAGGCGACTTGCTTCTTGTGAGGACTTGGCCTTGTGCCTCGTCCAGCAGTGGCCTTTTTCTTCAGCAAGGTCGGAGTTGTTGAAGACTGAGGTGGAGCTGAAGAACTTGCAGAGACTCCTGAAGCAATTGAGATTCCAGTAGTCCTTTGGCATGTGGCAAGATGCACAGGTGCTGAGGACTTTGCAGGAGCAGCTGAGGATTTTGCAACCGAGGGAGTTGGAGCTGCTTTTGAGGAATTTGCTTGAGGAACAGGCCGTGAGGGCTTTAAAGAGCTTGGCCGTGAGGGCATTGCAGCTGAGGAACTTTTCTTGACAGCTGATTTCTTCAGCATAGCCTTCTTAGGCTTGATAGCAGAGGCCTCAGCGGCGGCAGCAACAGAATCTTCATTGAATTTCTTTACTGCCTCTTTAGCCACTTTGGCCAGCTTGGCTTGACGCTTAGCCCACTCCTGAGGAAATTCCTCACCTCTTCTGATGCTAGTGGGATCAGCTTCTTGGCAAGGAGCCAATGGAGGTCTTGGACATGGAGGGTTAACAGCAAATTTCTTCATATACTTGGGAGTGACATAGCGATATTCCCTCCATTCTCTTGCCCATCTCCTCTCAATCTTCTGAATGCGCACTTTGCGCTGATTTTTGTTCTTGCCATGAGTTGCTTCATCAGGAGTACAATATTCATCATAGATGTCATCAGGGATCTCAAAAGCAGTATTTGTTTCTGGCCTCTTTCCTCCCTTCTGAGGTCTTTTACCATCAGCCATTTTCTTCACTTGAGGGTTTTGAACAATCGAATTTTCTGATGAGGTATGCAGTTTTTCTTCAAGGAACACTGCAAATGAGTTAAGTTGATGAGAACCTAGAGATTCAGCAGCGGACATGTGTACCTGTGAACAGAATATAGGTGCGAAGAGTTTTGGAGAGGTCATATGCGTTCTCAGAAGATTTTCAAAAGTATCAAGTTTGAGGAAGATGACCAGGGGTGTCTTGAGGAATTTCACTAAGCATTTTGACTTAGGTTCCAGAGTTGTGTAGATTGAAAATCCACACAATTGAGGAATCTTGAAGAAAAACGTTGCTTAGAGAAACTGATCAAGGACAAAAGCAAGTTGGTGTTTAAGAACATGAAAGTTGAAGAATAAACACCTTTTGAAGATTTTGTGGAAATCATCAGAATCAACAAGGGCAGTAAAAATAAATTTTATTTACCCTTGACGAAGAACACGACGAACTGAGAGTGGCAGTGGAGATGTTCGTCCGTTCAGATCTTCCACGCCCTAACTTGGCGATGGAAAACAGCTACGGCGGTGGCGGAGTGAAGATTTCCGCGGCCGGCGTGAGTACGACGGCGACGAGGTCGAGGCAGTGAAGCTCTTCCTCACCGGCGACGATGGAGTGTAGCGGCGGCGCTAGGTCTGAGAGAACGAGCGAGGGAGTAAGATCGAGCGGGGTAAATGAGCTCTGAGGAGGGTGAGGGGTATTTATAGCCGAGGTGAAAAAAAAACCCGCTCGTCCGAGGAAAATGGACGAACCTGCCCCCGACCCTTCTCATCCTAGCGACATGTGTCACCCATGTACTGTGAAGTGGAGATCGTGTTAGATCGTGGGTGAATAGATAAATCTTATCGAGGGATATGGAACGGTTTGAGCGGCAAAAGTCGAAAATTCAGATAAGAATATTTTAATGTTTCGTTCGCAAATTCTTCAGCTGTCAAGGACACAGTGAAGACTTTGAACGGGTTTCAAATAGAACGCACATGAAGAATTTGTGAACGGACTGGATTGAGTTTAGCATAGAGGGGGAACGGGTCCGATCACATTCACTTAGAAGAAACACAACTTGAAGAATTAGCAATAAGTGAATGCTGTAGAGGACAGAAAACTCAAATATATATATATAGTCAATGAAGAACACAGTCGGAAAGAGTGAAGATTTTGCAAAGTTGAAGAATTTGAAAATTTGAAGAATTGGCACAATGATGAAAGACTCAAATTTTGAAGATTTTCAACTTTTTGTGGTGGCGTGACCCACCGTGTAAGAATGATGATTTCAGACACCACGTACAATTATCGTAGGGTTCTGAGAATCAAATTCTTCATTAATTTCTTCACACTTAGAGGGTTAGTCTTCATGGATTGAAGAAAAATGTTTCTTCGTGTGTTGCACACCTAAGTCATCAATTTGCATAAGTGTTAGGATGTGTGTCCTTTTCAAAGGACATTCGAAGATTCTAAGATATTTAGCTCACACCGCAACTTGCTAAATCTCTTCTCATCCAAGGGCTTTGTGAAGATATCCGCTAGCTGTTCTTCAGACTTCACCGGATCAATAGAGATGTCACCCTTCAACACATGATCTCGAAGAAAATGATGACGAATCTCGATGTGCTTTGTCTTCGAGTGCTGAACTGGGTTATGAGCAATTTTGATGGCACTCGCGTTGTCGCAGTAGAGTGGCACATTCTTCACATTGATGCCGTAGTCCTTGAGGGTTTGCTTCATCCATAGCAATTGAGCACAGCAAGAACCAGCAGCAATATACTCAGCTTCAGCAGTACAGAGTGATACGCAGTTCTGCTTCTTCGAGGACCAACATACTAAGGATCGTCTGAGGAAATGGCATGTGCCTGAAGTTGACTTGCGGTCCACACGATCACCGGCATAGTCAGAGTCAGAATATCCAATGAGATCAAAAACCGAGCCCTTGGGATACCATAATCCAAGTGTTGGAGTGTGAGCTAGATATCGAAGAATATGTTTCACAGTCTTATGGTGTGATTCCTTCG
Organism: Thinopyrum elongatum; assembly: GCA_011799875.1. Classification (NCBI taxonomy): domain Eukaryota; kingdom Viridiplantae; phylum Streptophyta; class Magnoliopsida; order Poales; family Poaceae; genus Thinopyrum; species Thinopyrum elongatum. Next base: position 36,364,551 of record CM022303.1, on the reverse strand, counting down.
GTGTAGCTTGAAAACGGGCACACATACAAACACTAAGCATAATATCCGGCCTAGATGCACATAGGTACAATAAAGAACCAATCATGGAGCGGTATACCTTTTGATCGAAGTCTATTCCATTTTCATCAGTGCATAGATGGCCATTTGTGGGCACAGGGATTTTGACGCCTCTGCATTCTTGCATACCGAATTTCCTCAGAACGTCCTTGAGGTATTTCTCTTGAGAAATGAAGATGCCATTACGTTGTTGACGAATTTGAAGACCTAAGAAGAATTTCAATTCTCCCATCATGGACATTTGATATTCCTCACTCATCATGTAAGCAAATTCGTCACTGTAATGTTGGTTAGTACAGCCAAAGATAATATCATCAACATATATTTGGCACACGAATAATTCATCATCATAGGTTTTGGTGAAAAGAGTTGGGTCGAGTGAACCGGGTTTGAAGCCTTTCTTCATGAGGAATTCCTTCAGAGTATCATACCACGCCCGAGGGGCCTGCTTGAGGCCATAGAGGGCCTTATTGAGTCTGAAGACTTTGTCAGGATGCTTAGGATCTTCTAAACCTGGGGGTTGAGCAACATATACTTCTTCCTCAGGCTTACCATTGAGGAATGCACTTTTCACATCCATTTGATATAAGATGATATTATGATGGTTAGCATAAGCAAGCAATATGCGAATAGCCTCAAGTCCAGCAACAGGTGCAAAAGTCTCATCGAAATCAATTCCTTCAACCTGTGTGTAGCCTTGAGCTACAAGAAGAGCCTTGTTCCTCACCACTAGGCCATTTTCATCTTGCTTGTTGCGGTAGATCCATTTGGTACCGATGATATTGTGCTTGCATGGGTCCGGTCGCTTGACAAGCTCCCACACATTGTTCAGCTTGAATTGATGTAATTCCTCTTGCATTGCTTGAATCCATTCAGGCTCCAGAAATGCCTCATCAACTTTGGTGGGCTTTCATTTGCAACGCGGGGATGAGCAGGTTGACGACTTTGATTTGACTCAGCATTTTCTTCAGAGCCATTTTCTTCAGATGCGCCAGCATGCTGTTCTTCATGTTCTGGAATGATTTCTTCAGCAGATTCTTCAGTAGGAATGACATCCTCAGTAGCTTTGAACTTGATGGTTTCCTCAGGCGTCTTTTCATCTAGCACAGGAGGTAGGTGCTCTCTTTGCGAGCCGTTAGTTTCATCGAACCGCACATCTACAGTTTCAACAACCTTGTTGTGATAGGTATTGAAGACCCTGTAGGTGTGCGAGTCCTTTCCGTAACCAAGCATAAAACCTTCATGTGCTTTCGGTGCAAATTTAGAATTGTGATGTGGATCTCTAATCCAGCATTTAGCACCGAAGACTTTGAAATAACTCACATTGGGTTTCTTGTCAGTGAGGAGTTCATATGAGGTCTTCTTGAAGAATTTGTGAAGATATACCCTGTTGATGATGTGGCATGCAGTATCAATTGCCTCAGGCCAGAAGTGACGAGGTGTCTTGTATTCATCAAGCATGGTGCGAGCCATCTCAACAAGAGTCCTGTTCTTGCGCTCCACAATGCCATTCTGCTGAGGAGTGTATGGGGCAGATAGCTCATGAGTAATACCAAGTTCATCGAGATAGTCATCAAGACCAGTATTCTTGAACTCAGTCCCATTGTCACTATGTATATGCTTGATCTTCACGCCGAAATTCGTCGAAGCCCTTGAGGAAAATCGTCTGAAGACTTCCTGCACATCAGTTTTGTAAGTAATGACATGCACCCATGTGTAACGAGAATAGTCATCAACAATGACAAAGCCATATAGAGATGCTGCATTTGTTAGTGTGGCATAATGAGTAGGGCCAAAGAGATCCATATGAAGCAATTCAAAAGGACGAGAAGTAGTCATGATAGTCTTCAAGGGGTGCTTGGCTCTGGTCATCTTTCCAGCCTCACAAGCCCCACAAAGATGATCTTTGAGGAATTTGACACCCTCGATGCCAATGACGTGCTTTTTCTTCACGAGCGTGTGTAAGTTCCTCATGCCAGCATGACCTAGTCGTCGATGCAATAGCCAGCCTTCTGAAGCTTTAGCAAGTAGACAAGTGGCAGGCTGTGGTCCTGCAGAGAAATCAACAATATACAAGTCTCCTCTCCTAAAGCCTTCGAAGACTTTGGAATTGTCAGATTCCATGAGCACTAAGCAACGATATTTGCCAAAGACAACAACCATATCAAGATCACAAAGCATTGAGACAGACATGAGGTTGAATCCGAGGGACTCGACAAGCATGGCTTTATCCATGTGTCGATACTTTGAGATTGCAACCCTACCTAGACCCAATACCTTGCTTTTGCCTTTGTCAGCGTAGGTGATATGCTTCAAGTGTGATGGAGATAAAGGAGTGTTCATCAGTAAGCTCTTGTCACCGGTCATGTGATTTGTACATCCACTATCGAGGACCCACTCAGTAGCTTTGGGTAAATCATCCTGCAGATGAATTAGTGCATCTTACGAACTCATATACTTCAGAGTGAAGAATATGACATCAAATTCATCAGACATATTTCATCAATTAAAGCAACATATGTATATATAGCAATGTGAGGACGTGAGAAATGAATAAATCATTTCTTCATGATTAGCTTGCGTCCTTTCAAGCATTTCAGGTCTCCAGCAAATTCTTCAGACGATTTAGTTCGTCTGGAGACCTGACCCTGCATAAGAGATTAGTTCCTTTTCTTCACCACCCACATCTGGAGGGGTGGCAAAGAGTTCATCATTCTGCGAGCTCCATAAGAGAAAGGTGGCATAGACGCCAGACCACTTCGTTTCACATAAGAGGGGTTAGGGTAAGCATATGAATAAGCAGAGAAATTCTTCGAGGACTTATGAACATAATGATTTGAAGAATAATGCATATATTCATAGCCCTTAGGCTTTCCCTGCGAAACAGAAGTGTTAGCACGATGATGTTCATGTGAGGACTTTGATCCATGTGCGGAATTTGATTCATATGAAGAATTTGATCTGGGGTTCTTATTCTTCACAGGTGGTGTCATGAGGACATTCACCTGAAGACTTTCAAGGCACTTTTTGGGAACCCAGATTTTCTTCATAGGGG
>CM022303.1:36274640-36359945 GCA_011799875.1 Thinopyrum elongatum | reverse complement strand
CACAAGAAATACTTACATTTGTCGAAGCTAAGTAAGTAAGTTAAAGGTTGCATAATTTTACTAGGTTTTTCCAATTGATGGGCAATACTTTTTATTAGCGAAAGTTTAATTGCTGGCATATGGCACCACAATTAACGCCATAGCAAAAATGAATATATGCTGGGTTAGCCAGTGGCATTCCAAACATACTCACAAATACTCTTTAATGTGTGGTGCCCAACGCACCCTAAAAAAATTTCATGCGCATATTGGTGGTTTGGAGCCCTATTGCCAGCAAGGGGCAATTTTGAAGGCCATAGATAGGCACACTATCTGCACAGGTCATTGGTTTAGTTTGGACAGGACAGGGAGCACCAAACCACATTGTCAAGTTTGCCATGGCACAACAAATTGGGACCCTAGGAACCTCTCAAGAACATCATGTGTATTAGTTTCACCTTTCAAGAAACATCTGGAACATCTCAAGAAGTAATTTTCGTCCTTTCGAGCATCAGTGGAGAGGCAAAATGTTCTAGTGTGCATTTGCCACAAACGACAAGTGGGTATCGGGCATATTACAGTGATGCATGCAAGAGTTCTACGATCCAGTAAGATTTTTTGCTTAATGAAACATTGCCTACACCCACCAAGTCAAGGAGGGTCAGTTGTGTTTTGGGATTGGCCGGTACATATCATAAGTTCATTCGTAATAAGGAATTATTGTCGTTCCTTGACTACCCTATGAAGAAGAGAGAAGAGAGTGGTCTTTTGTTTGACACCACTCAAAAGAAGAAGCATTCAAGCGCTGAATATTTTGAACACGTTGATTTTGGGCTGTCTGACTCTAGTAACGGGCGCACCGAATTTTACGAAAAACCTTTGGTCACGAGAAGGATGGATGTGACGTGGGCATTGGTGCAGTACTAAACAGATGGACACCATTAGGCATATGTTGTAATGGCACTTGGATCGGAGAAAGAAAATCGACCCTGTCAGTCTATGAGGAGTGACATTGTGGTAGGTACAACTCCGGGTAGTTAAACTATATATTGGTGAATCATGACAAGCTCTAGAAGTATGGCCACTGTATTCCACCTACTCTTCCCGGCATGATTGTGACAGTGATGAGGCTTCTTTTCTGTACACAGTAAACAAATTGCACGGTATGCCCCTCTCATTGTCTCTGAAATCGTGAACGCATTTTCACGAGTTGCATTTTGGAAAAGAGCTGTTCCAGCATCCCAGGGCACACATTTACACTGAGTTCTGCAGGACAGTTCCCAGTCATGACGAGCAGACTGAAATGTCAATCAGCGAAATTTGGAGTGTTACTGTTGTGTGTTCCGTGTCAGACACCACCATACTAAGGGCAAAGGGACTAATTTGTGAGTATTGGTACAATAACAAGTCGCAACCGCCACTAACAGGACTCGTTTTGAGATTATATAAGGGCATCTTCCCAGGCATTTTGGTATTGGACCTTGATGTGCAATTTTTGTTCGGGAGGATTTGTCCCAGTCGTGAATAGAGGCCAGTTTCCTAGCTAGTTAAGCAAACAACAATTTTGTGTGCTCCGAAACAAATGAAGTTGCAGGCAGACAAGCAGAGAACGGAGAGGGTTTTGAAGTGGGCGAGGTGGTGTTCGTTGAAACAGCAAACCATACATCCTAAGCTTCAGTGCGCCGGAGCAAACCATACACTGCCTATAAATTCTTCGGCCCTTACAAGATTACTGGAGCATGTTGGTGAAGTGGCATACCATAGGACACTAGTAGAAACAACATGGACTTTACGTGGAGCCCCAGTAGTCACGGTTGAAACGACCGTACTATTTTGACAAATTAGTGCGTTTCAACGGCTGAGGGCGGGAATCATTAGCCCGTTTCGTGTTGAACCTCTGATTGGCATGACACAAACGGGACAAAAAGGTGGTGGCAGGCTGGTGGTCCAGGCTGGGGCCCAACGAAGAAAATTTACTCCCGGTTTCTGTCACAAACCGGGACTAGAAGCTGCACCTTAGTCCGGTGTATAACCAACAGGACTAAATGTGCAACCGAATAAAACCCTTCGTCGAGCGAGCCATTTCTCTCTATTTCCTATTTCATTAATCTCCTCTGTCTTCCCCTTGATCGAGCTAATTCCGTCATTTGCCAAAATTTGTCGGAAGATTTGAAGGCCCCCCATCCATACAAGGGTTCACAAAGGTAAGCAACATTGCCTTTCATCTCTCATGAGCTAGATTAGCTCTTACAATGCTCTATAAGTTAGTGATTGTGGGTTTTAGTTGGAGTAATTATGTGGCTAGTTTATGATTTATATTGCAATGTGAGCTCAATTAACTTCTTAGTTTGCGCACATATGTAGGTTGGGTGAATTAAGTGCCCGTCTGTCCCCGTCGCCTGCTCAACCACCGTCGACACCCGCACAGTCCGGCTGGCACCACCTGGGAGCCTCTTGTTTCTTATCCTTTTTATAAAAAAAATCAGGTTTGTAGGATTTAGATATTTACTTTATATTTTCTACCCATACGTTGTTGGTATACATAGTGGCATTGGTTTGATATCCGTCCCCGTCGGCCCTTTGTCGTGGATATGTCACGGCAGAGTCACTCGTGAAAAAGGACTTTGTCGTGAGGCCAACGCATCATGTTTGTGAGTTGAGAGGGGGTTGAGTGAGGGACGGAGAACGCAAGGTTTTAAACCCTAGTTCTGCCCTCCCCCCCCCCAAACTGTGGGGTAAAATCCAATCTGCTTCATGGGGGATATTGATCTGGTGATGCTCACGATACATGGGTGCTCCTTTCGCTACCGTACTAACCGAGAGCTATTGACTTGTATGATGTCTAACATGTTAAAAACTGTGTCCCCCGGGGGCGTGCCTGCCCCTCTAGTTAAGTTTTGGAGGGAGAGGGTTGTTACATGTTGGAGTCTAGATAGGGATTTGGCTAGCTATTACAAGTGGAATCCTAGTTTTGATTCCTTTGTAAGGCATATTCCTTATGCCTTCCTCTAAGCCGGCCTACCAGAAACTTGAGCCGGGCTACTGGGCCCTTGGGGTCTTGTCATCCATCTGACACGCCATCGGGTGTCATTAGGAGTCGACCAGACCAGTGATGTCACCAGTCTTCGAGCGTGGACCGATGAAACGCCAAGTCCAAGCGGTGTTCATATATACGGCCGAGGTCTATTATCGTGGGGTTGGGGTTAATCCCTGACATTAAGCCCCCCAGTTTAATTTTGGATTTATATCCAGGTTTAATATAAACTGTGGTCCTACAAAATAAACACAAAGAACAAATTTGATAAGATGGATGTACGGTGTTTAAAAGTTTTTCTGAAATGGGCAATGGGATCATCCTTTCGTCCTTGTACATTTCCTTCTTGCAGAAAAAATATTATAAAGAATAATCATTAAATTTCGGCTTCCCAATGCTCTAGTTTTGAAAAAAAACATGGTTGAAAATAACGTCATTGATTTTCATCCAGCTTGAAGATGTAGATCTTGCCAGATTTATGCTTGCAAAAATTGCCGGGGTATAAAACAGATTGAGCCGGGTCATGAGGTTGCTGACGCGGGTCAATTATAGAGACTTAGGTGATTGCTTTTGTAAATATAGTTCCAATCGTGGAGTGTAGACTCTCCAAGCTTTCTATAAGAGATTGGCGGGAATAAAACTTTGCAAAGTTCTCATAAGAAGATCAGACCATGGTTCCCTTCGGGTGGTAAAACTGAGAATTGAAGATGTTCCTTCATGAGATGCATATACATATATAGCCCCCAAGTCTTAAGAGGAAAAAAAAAAACGTTGTGAAACGTTAAGAGTGCATAAATATAATTCGCAAGTTTGGAGAAATCCGGGGTGTTCAGTAAGTCGCCACAATCATAAACTGGAGTTTCTTTTAGCTTCCCATGTGTAGCCCCCAAGTGCCGGGTATTAATATAATCATTGAGCAGGGACTTGGTAGATCTGATTTTGTGGGAATTCGAGGAGCAATGTGTAGTAGCCCCCAAGGGCCGAGCTCAGTAAGATAATACGAGCTGGGACTTTCCATGTACTTCAAAAATAAACCATATGAGTGTAGCTCCCAAGTTCTGGTTACCTTTGACAGGAGCACGAGTAGCCACAAGGGCCGGCTCATCACTATATGAGGGTTCAAGTCTTCTCTGAGGTGAGTTGTAAAATGCCTTGCGTTACCCCAAGTGCAATGGTGCTATGCTCGCAGTGACATGAAGGATGCAGTCTCGACCGTAAATCTTGATTTGAAATAATGTAAGCCCCCAAGTGCCGGTCATATGGCCGCAGTGACTCAGGACAAAATAAAACCATATCCATGTCCGGAGATGTTGATGCAAGGCCTTTGAACATATTAATATTGAACCATGCTCTCTGTTGTGAACGGTATTCTTGATGAAAAAAAATAATAGCCATGCTTCTTGAAGCGGCTTTTGAAAAACGTCAATTCATAATATGGTTATTGATAACCATTAATAAAATCCAAGCCTGTTGGTTTAAAGATTTGGATACTATAAACCCGTAATGAAAACCTCAATCATTTCCAATACTAAATGAAAAATCAAGCCAGGTTGGGCTATTCAAGATTTGAATTACTTTGTCTGTTGACAAGTAAATCGGAGTTAAAATTACCGGGCGGCTCGTAGTCGCTGGCAACTTAAGCGTATCCATTGTACTCAGGGTGGTTTTTGTAACCCGAGGCTATAGCATTTGTAAAAATCAAGAATTGATAACCCTTTTGAATCACCAATTTTAATCTTGATGATGGTCTTGAACTAATCATTTTATAAAAGCCATAGCTCGTATGTCCTGGACAAAGTTTTAAACAAATATGCCCTGGCGATTTACGTCAAAAGCCAGGGCGGGTAACAACCCAAAACCATAATATAGTCTGATTGCAATTATGGAAAAGACTAGATTAAGGCCATCAAAGCCAAAAATACTGGTGACTAACGTCAAAAGCTGAGGGAGGGTTACAAAAAATCGCATTTACTCATATAACCAGGAAAACCATTAACCTGTAGAATTGCACTTATACTGCGGATTACAGTCGCCATATCCGTGAGGTGACAAACTCAAAGATTTTGTAAACGCATTGATTCAATTGTGGCAAACCATAGTATACTGGCGACTAATAAATCCATAGCCACGGCGGGTTAACAAACCCCAAATAGTCATAAATTATTGAAAGACATACATGTAGATGACACTCATGGTGATATCTTGTAATTATCATCCATACAGGTATCAACTCAAAGGCATGGAAAATCATGATTTTGATTGCTCAAGGCAAAATATCGTGGCGGATTAAAAGTACGCTATCATAGGGTTACCAAAACCAAAAAATGCTCAATATTGAGTCAGATGCTCATGGACTGCATGGCCTAAATTATGAAAACCGTAGGTTGGGTGGTAACAGGAAAAGGGAATAATATACAAAATATTCAAGAAAAAAAACAGGAATTCCAACAAATTCGAGTCTTTCATAGGCCGCCAAGCTAAACCCAAGTGATTTCAGGGGCCGAAGTAGCCACTGAGTTATCCTCGCTGCACTGTAAGCCAGACCTGACATGGATGTACAACCGCCGTTTTAACCTTAACGAGGTTAGGGTCTTAAAAAAGTTGACTTTTAAGAGTATGGTGGTCATCAGGATTAACTGGCGGAGTCAGGTTTTAGTAAGAGAGTAGCAGTAGCATCATCCAACACGTCGGACAACTCGGATTCAAATTCACGCCCTGGTAAAGCGGGTAGAAAGTAAACCCGGTGGGTTTGGGAAGCCCCCAAGTGACCTTATGAACCAAATAATAAAGATCAAATACTTAGAGATTGAAAGATAGAGGCCCTGAATTATCAGGGATGCTGGCTTTTAAGTTGATCATAATAAGATAGCCCATCAGGCAGGAAACCAATGTTTGAACCGCGCTTATTGCAGCGTTATCTTGGCAACCTTTAATTCTTCTGAGAGAAACTGCAAACTTGCGAGAGATGAATCTTCTTGAACCAGATGTTTGAGCGGAGATTGAACTGGAAATTTTACTTTAAAACCCGGAACCAACTCTTCTATTGAGCCAGACTTTTTTGATTGCCTGGCATTTTTAACCAAAAATTGTTGACAGCCTTTTGAATTTTCACCAACTATGGCCAGTAGGCTCCGGGACCAGGGTTAGTTTCCCCCAAATGACACGGGGTTCTTGAATCTGGCAAAAATTTGCGAAGTCATGTCATTGTTAGCCCCCCAACAGGTCTTAAAGATGACTAGAGGAGTTTGTCTTGATATTCTCCATACTTGACCGTTGATTATAACCCGGCATATAGTGGAACAGTGGGAACGCCAAAATTTTATGTAAACCAGAAGCTTGAAACGAGTTGATGATCCTCGCAATATTGTTTGTTAGATACTCCCGGTATGAGGTCATTCCAACAACCAGTAAATAAGGTCCCTTTTGCAGTAGAAAAACTTTGTCCTGATATGTTAGGCCGGAGGAGAAATGATCCACCGCCCCAGAGGTTGATGATCACTACGGTGAAGATGTAAATCAAATCACGGCGAGTCAGCCTCGGGAGCAGACAGATGAGGTCGGCCGCCGGCGTTGTTAAGCCGTCAGACGGGCTCAGTTAAATGGCAGGGGCGCGGTAAACAGTGACATGGGCGAAGGTTAATAGCATTGGTTGATGTAGCAGGGAGGGGCGGTTGACTAGCGGACGTATCCATCGAGAAGAAGCACGGCATCGGACAAGCACTAGTGCAAAAGTGAGTGACGCGCGCCCCCTTATGTGACACCTTTGTAATGAATAATGGTCCTGCGAAAAAAATATCACGACCAGAGTAATTGTTTCAAACAATTGTAATATGTGCTGATAAAATAGACTTAGATGGGTATGCACCGGATTCATTTTGATTGGACAGATGATTGCAGGTAGACTAAGCATCAATTGATCATCTACTACGTTCTCTCCTTTCCTTCCATACTTTGCTGGATTTGAATTAATAGTAGTTTTTAGCTCACCGGTAATGTGTATGTAGCGCCAAAGCATTCACTACTAGGAGAAAGCCTACTAGTAGCCACTTGAAATACTTTCTAGTAGTAGCAATGGTTCCAGTGATACTGCTAACGTGGCTACCGCTAAGTTGTAGCAGTAGGCTGGTCAGGGCAGCGATACGGTGTAAGTATGGTTAGGAGTAGCGCTGCACTGACCAACGCTACTACTAACTATGTAGCGTGCATGAAAGGCAAAATCTCTGCTGCTTAATCCAGTGCTGGGGGATGCTGCTAGATGCCCTCAGCGCTGCATGGCTAGTCTTCCTGCTTTTCACAGATTTAGACCCCGCTACGTTTTGTGATGTATGTATTTGATAGGCTCATACAGTAGTTTCATCAGATCAGAATAAAAAAAGACAATAGTGGCAGCATAGCATACACAGACAGTAGTCTCGTCATGTACCATCATTCGCATTCATCAGGGCATCCAACACAAGATCATCACAGCTCAAAAATAGTGATACACAACATCATGTCATGTCTCGATAAATGGCAACTGCAATGGTCATGGCACACACAAGTTCATCATCTTATCTAAAACATGATTGTAGAAGAGGAGCGATCAGCATGAGCAAGACGGCCGACTATGTAGTACTTTGAGGCACCGGCGTTCCGCAGAACCCGCTCTTGCCGAAGCGCTCCACCTCAAGTAAACTACTTCCGTCTCGCGGCTCCTGCTGTCGAACCCTAGGCTGGCTAGCACCTGGGACTTGTCCACACTGGGACTGCGCGTCTGGCCAGTGGTCGTAGACTCCTGGAATCCTCCCAACGAATACGAACGTAGCCATCCGTCGCAATTTCTGATCTATGTACTTTGAATCGTCAGTTGATGATTGAACGATAATATGCCAATAATGTACTTTAAGAAAACAAAGAGGCATAATTAGCAAAATACAAGCAAAAATATTAGTAGTAAACATAAATGACGCAAGTTCCTCATACCCAAAAACTAATTAACGAGAGCGGACTACGCTAGTTCAGACCACACAGTTACTTACCACATTAGTTGGCGTGCTAATTCAAAGTTTTGCGATGAAAGACCAGTAGAAATGACAAAATTGTCAATCGACCAATCAATCTCATGTCGTGGTTCCCAATGTTCCTTGGTCAGGGAGGAAGCCCCGAGCTGTTCTTGAAAAGGCCTCAGGTCCAGACGCTCAGCGAAGTAGCAGTGCTCGGAGTCATCCGCGTGATTGGACCATGGTAGAACAGCCATGTTGGTCGGACCTGCTCTGATGTTTGGGCAAGTACACTGTACGTGATAAAAATCAGCTCGGATCTGATGATTCGGTCTGCCTATGATTGGTGGCCCAGTTGACAAATTCGGCCACCGATGTAGAGATGAATATGCGGAAGGCGTGATATCCCTTCTGTACTCGAACAGGTGATGCATGAGGTAGGAATTCTCACCAGTACTGGTGTGCGGTTGAGTGGTGCAGCGAAGTCGGTATTATGGATGAAAACCAGCCCGTTCTTTCCTGTGCTTTTTCACCTTGATATATACACCAGACAGGCTGAAGGTGAACAGGGCACTATCAAGAAACACTCTTTAGTGTGTGTATGTAATCCTTTTTTCTTGATGATTATTCGATGAGTCAAAGTACATAGCTGGGAGTATTCTGTGATCAGAACGATTAGGACGGCCCCCCCCCCCCCCCCCCCCCCGCCTGCACCAAATTATTAAGTACACCTCAAATTAGTCTCCATGCTTGCAAAGGAATGATTAACACTTAGAGAAGGATAATGCCGCGGGCATGACTTACGTGGATGGATTTAAGGTAGGAAAATCGCTTCCTGGTCGTATAGCGATCATGAATGAAGTCGCCGAATGTGTACTGTCGCATTAGTCACGGTGCTCTTTGCAAACTGCCCAAGAAGCTCTCGTGCATATAGTATGGGTCCGCGACGCAGATATATTTTATGTTCTCGATCCTAATAAGTTAGTTGAGATATAGCGCATGGCATGTGCGGATGAAATGGAATCTAGCTTGGTTCATGTGGATCATGTCGTAGATTGTAGTCAAAATCGCAGATGAACTGATTTCGCAGGGTATGATCTCGGACGTAAACTTCCACACCCGGCAACCTGGACGCGTAAAGTGGGTATCTGGTTTTTCCGCATTTGAGAAGGCTTTAACTTGCCAGGACATTCTCATGGGGGAGTCTCCTTAGATCATTGGTCAGTATGGCTCAAGCGCGTTGGCAGGTAGGATCAGGTCGCCGGCGGACTGGAAAACGCTTCGCCCTTCCTTTGATAGGTATTCTGTCTACAACCCCAGGGCTTCATCGAGGCGGGGGGTGGCTGCTTGAAGGCTCTGGCCGCCTTTAGGGCCTTTCCTTGCCGGTCTCTCTTGCTTCGTTGCGGGTGGTTGGTAGGTAGTGAGCACACCATACCTCCTAACCACCAACCCCAGTTGTAGTAGGGGCTAATCATGTGGACGCCCTAGGTTGTTGCTGGGGTAGAGGCGGCATCTGGAGGCGTCTCCTGCGAGGACGCTTGAAGAGAGACTTTTTGCATTCGCCTTAGGACGTTCGGCTCTGACAAATAAGCAGATCCAGCATCATCTCCACGCTATAGCTGAGTCTTCGTCGGTCCTGAGCCATACATCCTCCATCATTAGGGCGGTATGACATACTGTCTGGGTATTCATCATCTCCTCCAGTGTCATCATCAGCATTTGCTCTTCGACAACGGGGGGGGGGGGGGGGGGCGACGTTCTCTCGGTACAATGGAGGCTCTCAGTCGCGCTCGTCCGCTACAACCGCACGATAGGTTGCAGGTAATTTGGTGAGGTGGGGTGGTGTTCATACCCTTTTAGAAGCTGTCGTTGGGTGATACTGGGAGCCTCGACACAAAAGAAGAATCATCGACCAAGCAAGGGAAGTGCGTTATATCGACTAGGAGGGGGGGTGAATAGGGCGATTTTTACAAATTCGTCCCTGAGGAATTTCAAGGTGAGAAAGTCCTAAGCGACGAAACTATTAGCAGCGGAATAAGTGACTCAGATGCAAGCAGAACCAGCGCAGTAGCAAGTCATCATTGATGAAATGAAAACAAGCACAGAGTGAGTAGCGTAAACACAGGATAAGGCAGGCTTGAAGACAAACTGACTGAAGAAATTGAACTGAGGAAATTGAGAAAGTCTCAGACAAAGTCTTCAAACAGTAATGATCAAAATACATTAGAAGTATGCGAGAAATGAAAGGGTTGGGGAAATAGAACCAGTAGCTCGGTGAAGACAATTGATTTGGTAGACCATTCCAAACTGTGACAGTTGGTCAGTTGGGTTTAGAGCGGCTAGTATTTATTAAACCTCGAGGACAAACAGTCCAGGGACACACAGTCCTCATGTATTCTCTTGACTAAGGTAACAAAGACCTCGCCCCCAATCACTCTGTAAGTGCTTCAGGTGACTTCCAAACCTTCACATAATCGGTCCACCGCCAATCACAAGTTCCTCTTGGATGCTTTAGAAAAAAAAACCATGACTCCTAACCGTCGGAGGAGCACATGTCTCAAAGGTAAAAAAAGAGTCGTTCACACAGAAAATCTCTTTAGTGGATGCTCAATCACTTTGGGTTGTAGGTGTTTGGGGTTTTTGGGTTTTTCCTCACTTGATGATTTTCGCTCAAGTCCCGGAGGATGGGATGCTATAAATGACAAGTGGTCCAGCTCTTTCTTGGAGCAGCCAACCAGAGGGTTGAAGGGGGCGGTATTATTGGCCTAGGGAGCACCCGACATGATAAGACATAAATGCCTTCAGGATATGGACCGTTAGATGGGATAGGATATTTTGACAGCTGGAGGTAGCACAGCAACGTCGGAAATTTGAGATTTTTATCAAATTCCTCAGGGCTATCATGTTCCTCTTGTAGGCAATTCCGCACTGGCGAATTCCTAACTCCTCAGTCAGAAAAAACAAATTCCCAGGAGAACAGAAGAAACTTCGTCTCTGTCATGAAGAACTGACTAACATGTATGAGATTTTCCAATGGCTTCACTGAAAGGGATGGGTAGGTGTAGGATTTTGAGTTGAGGCATCACTTGGAAAACTTTTCTTAGTTTTCTCGACCCCCTTTACAGTACTGTGTTCTATGACTCAAGAAGGAAAGAAAATTGAAACTACGAAAACAAAAGTCTTCACGCTTAATCTCCTCGCATGAATATCACGGTCTTCAGGGTCACACCAATTTCTTCACTTTCAAAGTCTCCCAGAAACAAAGTCTTCAGTGACACATCATTTTAGGGCCGGTCGACATTCATCGTAAATAACAAACTCCTCATAGTTATAGGACATATGTACACTCACACACACATAGTCCCTTAACCTATAAGTCTTCAATACCCCAAAATCACTAAGGGGCACTAGATGCACTTACCAATCTCCCCTTTTGGTGATTGATGACAAATATAGGGTAAGTTTCAACGGGGATACACCTATGAAGTGTAACAATACTAAGATTGAGGAATTTGACTGCAAGATATAGAAGAACTCCCCCGAAGATGTGCATATTTGAAGCCTTTGCTTTCCCGACCCTGCCCATTGTTGAATCAATCATTGGCGATTCTCCTCCTATATCTTGAAAATTCATACACGCATTATCAATGAGATGAAGAATTTGAAATGCATTTGCTGAAATATGGTGTCTGACGCAATTCAGCATGCGTGCATTATGGTTTATTGAGGCAATAGCATGCAGAGAAAAAACAGAGGAAAAGTATCAGACCACAATAGGACTTAAGTTTACCACTCATCACGAGCAAAACACCTCAGAAAAGCAAAGAGTGACTAACAGAAATCTAGCCCATATATAAGACCATATATAAGACCCGCTTGAAAGGACTAAACTCAAATTCTCCCCCTTTGTCATCGAATGCCACAAGGGACGAAAAAGGAGGGACTAAACGACCCTGAAGAATATCCTCTGATGTCGAGGCGGAACAGCGCCAAGGACATGTTGCGGGTCGTCTGTTGAGGTAGGCATGTCCGTTTAGTGTCGTTCAAGGTCTTCGCTTCAGCGGTCTCGCGCGATGAAGAATAGAACTGGCACACAAGCGAGGAAATTTGACTTTCTTGAATTTCTTCGAAGGGTGGCTGTGTCCAGTCAAAGTCCTGTTGGAAAGCCCATCGCCTTGAGTTCTTCAGCACTATGAAAGATTAGACAAAATCGCCCAAGTTGCGGGTCCAAGACTTCATTTGCAAGTAGTAGTGATCTTCTTCACAGTATTTGGTGAATGTCAGTTCTGAAGAATTGCACCAAAACGACGCTTGACCCCACTTGTTATTTCGATCAACTTTCTGATGAAGACTAAGGAAGAGGGAGAAGTTCACGATCAGTCATCACACGCGGAGCTGTGGCTTGAGGATGAATGTTCTGCAGCTTTGGCGGCAGGAAATCTTGAGTGCACGTATAATTTGAATAGAAGTAGCTTGCGAAACTGTCCATCCAATGGACGAGGTCCCCTTTCATCAATAACAGCAGCCTTGCCCTTCTCGTAGCTGACGGAATAGTCCGTTTGAGACGTCAATAGGGAGGCAATAGCGAGTGATTTGAAAGTCAGCCTTATAATGAATTGAAGACTTGATCTGATGAATCTATGATCCGGGAGGGGAATTTAAGGCTTCACTCAAAAGGCGCCAGAGCAGCAATGGCCAAAGTCCTCATGAGCAATTCATGTAGGTAGTTAGTTGTAGGAATACCGGAAGGATTATTGAACAGCAGAATCTCGTCATAATTGCCAACACACTTCTTCATCATCAGAGTTGGGCCAGCTTGATTGGACTGAGGTTTTGGTCAAATGAGATAGGACTGTCCTGGGACACATATAGCAATCTTGAGGAGGGGAATTTGGCCTTGGAGCTTGGGCCTGGCTTCAAAGGCTCATCAGACTTGCATCCAGATGATCAGACAGTTCAGGTCAACATAGAGAAGACTTCGAAACCTTTTCACTGGGAGGACTGACTGGGACGGCAGAAAGCAATTCAGAGGACGCGTGCTGTGAAAATGAGTATTATTCGTCATCCAGTCCAATACCAGAATTGTATCAATCAACATTTCCAGTAATGTGCAGCGTGGCGAGAGTGAAAGAATGAGTTCTTCATTCCAATCGCAGATGTCAGTGCAGAAATTGAGTAACCCAGCGTATGAAGAACATGGAGACTGGGTGAAGCAGGGTAGCGATTCATATCTACATGAGGAATGTTGTCATGTTCAAAGATCTATCTTATCAACCAACAATGAGGAGTAGAAGTTCATCGGATTGCAGTCCAGAAACTCTTGCGACGAAGACGAGCAGAGTCATAGGGATGTAGTCAGTGAAGAATATGTGCTCGTGAGAAAATCCTAGCATTAAACTTCGGCTTCTGGAAGTGAGGGTTCTGGGCTTGGGGCTGAAGAATAAGATAACCGTGAGAATTTACAGCTCTTGAGGTATAGCCCACTGGAGCCACTGGCTGAGGGGATTTCAGCAGCAGCCTTGGCCTCCATTTCGTCAGGACATATGTACATCAGCGCTAGTGGCTGGAACTTCTTCAGAATAGACTGAAGTGAAGCTGACGTCATTAGAGCCCGTATGAATTCTAGTTGGCACAAGGGATGAGGAACATGATTGTCGGGGGTTGGTCAGAGGTGAATTGGGGTGATTGGTGATGACTTTCCCAAAAAAAAGTAATCATGTCAGAATAGGTGTTGTGGACCAATATCCACATCCTCATCTTCTTCAGTTCCTTCGACGCCTGCCTCTTTCAGCTGTGAACTGAGGACATGGGCGATGGATTTAACAGTGGGTTTTTGGAAGCGAAAGTAATCCACTTCAATTGTTATCCATTGCTGGTCGAAGCAGAGAAAGGATCGTCTTCATCCGATTACTTGGGAATTTCATATCCTCACCAAAGGCGAAAATGATATCCTTTGATGGCAATGCTTGATTATTGGAATAGAATCAATTGGGTTTTCAGATGAACTCGTCAAAGTCTTCCAATGGCTTGGGACGCTGAAAGAATCTGAAGATGCAGAGTTTCCTTTTTCTTCACAGGGCGTCGCTCCGCAAGCCTTGGTTTTTCTTCGCTTCTGATGCCAGAAGGAAGGTTGTGCTTGTCAGCGGTTTGCAGGAGGGCAGGGAAATGGTTGTAATTTCTTAGCCACAACTGATGAAGTGCCCTGGCTTGTTAAGATTCCTCAGCCACAGTAGCAGCTGCTTCAACTGCATGGATTGCTCTTCAGGCGCCAAATTGGAGGTTGGCCCTGGATTTTCTCAGAGACTGAGAATTTCTTATCAGCTTCTGGCGATTTATTTTCTAGCAGATGAACCAGATGTTCCAGTCTGTGGGATTATTGGGGGTGCGATGATGAAGATGCACACTGGAGTAAATCCTTTTGCCAATTCTGACGCATCTGACTTTTGGACTATCGGCTAGGGACCAATCTGCATGTTAATGCATGAAAGTCATCACTGAGTGTTTGATTCATCCTGCATAGACACAAGTTCTTTAGGGACATTTTACAACATGTTCTTCAGAAACCGCTCCTTCTTGTACTGAGCCTCTTCACCTGCCTGCCTTTTCAAATTTCCATTTCTCTTCATTTAGACAGGCGTCAAACATGTGACTTGACAGGAGTGAGGTTAATTCAGGAAAGGTTGTATTTGGATCCTTGTGCATAGATTGATGAATAAGGATTTCCTTTGGATCCAGCATGAGGGGCACAGCACTGCCTTTGGCTATAGCGGCCTTTGTTGTTGATCTTTGATGATCTCAGCTTATTCTGAATCATCAAGCTTCGTTTTCGCTGAACGGAACGGAAAGGCGACTTGTTCTTGGAGGACTTGGCTTGGGCCTCGTCCAGCATTGGCCTTTCTTCAGCAAGGTCGGAGTTGTTGAAGACTGAGGTGGAGCATGAAGAACTTGACAGAGCTCCTTAAGCATTGAGATTCAGGAGTCTTTGGCATGGGCAAGTATGCACAGGTGCTGAGGACTTTGCCAAGGACAGTGAGATTTGCACCCGGAGGGAGTTGGAGCTGCCTTTGAGGAATTTCTGAGGAACAGGCCTTGAGGGCTTAAAGAGCGTGGCCGTGAGGGCATTGCAGACGAGGAGGACTTTTCTTGACAGCTTTGATTTCTGCCGCATAGCCTTCTTAGGCTTGTAGCAGATGGCTCAGCGTGGCGGCAGCAACCGAACTTCATGAATTTTCGTTACTGCCTCTTTAGCCACTTTGGCCAGCGTGGCTCTTGGACGTTGCCCACTCTGAGGAAATTCTCACCTCCTTCTGATGCTTAGTGGGATCAGCTTCTTGGCAAGGAGCAAATGGCGGTCTTGTTGGACATGGAGGGTTAACAGCAAATTTCTTCAGATATTGGGAGCTGACTAGCGATATTCCTCCATTCTCTGCCCATCTCCTCTCATCTTCTGAATGCGCACGTGCGGGGTGATTTTTTTTTCTTGCCATGAGGGTGCTTCATAGGAGTACATATTCTCATAGATGGTCATAGGGGGCGATCTCAAAAGCAGTATTGTTTCTGGCTCTTTCATCCCTTCTGAGGTCTTTTACCATCAGCCATTTTTCACTTTGGAGGGTTTTGAACAATCGAATTTTCTGATGAAGGTTATGCAGTTTTTCTTCAAGGAACACTGCAAATGAGTTAAGTTGATGAGAACCTAGAGATTCAGCAGGAGGGACTGTGTACCTGTGAACAGAATATAGGTCGAGAGTTTTGGAGAGGTCGATATGCGTTTCTACAGAGATTTTAGATTTTCAAAAGTATCCCGTTTGAGGAAGATGACCAGGGGTGTCTTGGGAATTTCACTAAGCATTTTGACTTAGGTTCCAGAGTTGTGTAGATTGAAAATCCACACAATTGAGGAATCTTGAAGAAAAACGTTGCTTAGGAAAACTGCTCAAGGGACAACAAGCAAGTGTGTTTAAGAACTGAAAGTTGAAGAATAAACACCTTTTGAAGATTTGTGGAAATATCAGAATCAACAAGGGCAGAAAAATAAATTATTTACCTTGATCGAGAACACGACGAACTGAGAGTGGCAGTGGAGAGGTCGTCCGGCAGTCTTCCACGCCCTAAACTTGGAGATGGAAAAAAGCTACGGCTAGGGTGGCGGAGTGAAGCTTTCTGCGGCCCGGTCTGTGCGTTACGACGGGACGAGGTCTAGCAGTGAAGTCTTCCTCACCGGCGGACGATGGAGTGTAGCGGGCGGGCGCGAGGTCTGAGTGAGAACGAGCGGGGAGTAAGATCGAGCGGGGGGGGTAGTCAAATGAGATCGAGGAGGGTGAGGGGTATTATAGCCGAGGTGACAAAAACCGCTCGTCCGAGGAAAATGGACGAGACGACGAACTGCCCCGACCCTCTCATTCCTAGCGACATGTGGACAATTGTACTTGTGAAGTGGAGATCGTGTTAGATCGTGGTGATGAATAGATAAATCTTACGAGGGAGATGGAACGGTTTGAGCGGCAAAAGTCGAAAAATTCATGATTAAGAATATTTTAAGTTTAGTTCGCAAATTCTTAGCGTCAAGGAACACAGTGAAGACTTTGAAAAGGGTTTCAATTTCAAATAGAGGACATGAAGAATTGTGGAAACGCGACTGGATTGAGTTGAGCATAGAGGGGGACCGGTGGCCGATTCACATTCACTTAGAAGAAACACAATTGAAGAATTAGCATAAGTGATGAATGTGTAGAGGACAGAAAACTCAAATATATCTATATAGTCAATGAAGACACCAGTCGGAAGAGTGAGATTTTTGCAAAGTTGAAGAATTTGAAAAAATTTGAAGAATTGGCACAATGATGAAAGACTCAAATTTGGAAAGATTTTCAACTTTTTGGGTTGGTGTTGGGTGACCCACAGTGTAAGATGATGATTTCAGACACCACGTACCATATTATCTCGTAGGGTTCTGAGTGAGATCAAATTCTTCATGAATTTCTTCACATTAGAGGGTTAGTCTTCATGGATTGAAGAAAAAATGTTGTCGTGTTTGCCACTAAGTCTCAATTTGCATAAGTGTTGAGGATGTGTGTTCTTTTCAAGGACATTCGAAGATTCTAAGATATTTAGCTCACACCGGCAACTTGCTAAATCTCTTCTATCCAAGGGCTTTGTGAAGCTATCGCTAGACGGTTCTTCAGAATTCACTCCGGATCAATGAGGATGTCACCCTTCAACACCATCGATCTCGAAGAAAAATGAGACGAATCTCGGATTGTGCTTTGTCTTCGAGTCTGAACTTGGTGATGAGCAATTTGATGGCACTCGCGTTGTCGCAGTTAGTAGAGGGGGCAATTCTTAAAATTTGATGCGTAGTCCTTGAGGTTGATTTGCTTCATCCATAGCGCAATTGAGCCACAGGCAAGAAAAAAACCCAGCAGAATATACTAGCGTACAGCAGTACGAGTGATACGCAGTTATGGCTTTCTCGGGACAACATACTAGGACGTCTGAGGAATGGCATGTGCCTGAAGTTGACTTGACGTGTACCACACGATCACGGCATAGCAGAGTCAGAATATCCAATGAGATCAAAAACGCGGCGCCTGGGATACCATAATCCGGGTTGGGAGTGTGAGCTAGATAGAAGAATATGTTCACAAGTCTTATGGTTGTGATTCCTTCGGTGTAGTTGGAAAACGGGCACACATTACAAACATGCATAATAATCAGCCTAGATGCCACATTTAGGTACAATAAAGAACCAATCATGGAGCGGATACCTTTTGATCGAAAAGTCTATTCCATTTCATCAGTGCATAGAGGCAATTTGGGGGCACAGGGATTTTGACGCCTCCTGCATTCTTGCATACGATTTCCTCAGAACGTCATTGAGGTATTTCTCTTGAGAATGAAGATTGCAATTACGTTAGTGTTGACGAATTTGGAAGACCTAAGAAGAATTTCAATTCTCCCATCATGGCATGTGATATTCCTCACTATCAGTAAAGCAAATTCGTCACTGGTAATGTGGTTAGACAGCCAAAGAATAATATCATCAAAACATATATTTGGCACAGAATAATTATTTATTGCATAATAGGTTTTGGTGAAAAGAGTTGGGTGGGCGATGTGAACCGGGTTTGAAGGCCTGCTTCATGAGGGATCCTTCAGAGTATCATACCGACGCCCGGGGGCCTGCTTGAGGCCATTAGAGGGTCTTATTGGTCTTAAGACTTTGTCAGGAATGCTGAGGATTTCTAAACTGGGGGTGAGAACAGATACTTCTTCCTCAGGTTAACCATTGAGGAATGCCCAACTTTTCACAATCCATTTGATAGAAGAGATATGTATGATGGTTGCATAAGCAAGCAATATGCGAATAGCCTCAAGTCCGCAACAGGGCAAAAGTCTCATCCGAAATCAATTCATTCAACCTGTGTGTAGCTTGAGCTACAGAAGAGCCTTGTCCTCACCATAGGCATTGTCATCTGCTTGTTTTGCGGTAGATTCCCATTGGTAACCGATGATATTGTGCTTGCAGGGTCCGGGTCGCTGACAAGCTCCCACACATTGTTCAGCCGTGAATTGATGTCATTCCTCTTTGCATGCGTGAAATCCATCGGCTCCAGGCAATGCCTCATCAACTTTGGTGGGGCTTTCATTGGCAAAGAGGGTGAATGAGCAGGTTGACGACTTTGGATGTGACTCGTAAGCATTTTCTTCAGAGCCATTTTTTCAGATTGCGCCAGCATGCTGTTTCTTCATGTTCTGGAATGATTTCTTCAGAGGATTCGTTCAGTAGGAAGTGACATCTCAGTAGCTTTGAACTTGAGGTTCCTCAGGCGTCTTTCATCTAGCACGGAGTAGGTGCTATCTTTGCGAGCCTTAGTTTCATCGAACGGCCCCCCCCCCACACATCTAAAGTTTTCAACAATCATTGTTGTGATAGGTATTGACGACAAGGTAGGGTGGTGCGAGTCCTTCCGTAACCAAGCATAAAAACCCCGTCTGTGCTTTCGGTGCAAATTTAGAATTGTGAGTGGATCTCTAATCCAGCATTTAGCACGAAAGACTTTGAAAATAACTCACATTGGGTTCTTGTAGTGAGGAGTGTCATATGAGGTCTTATGACCCGACCCTACACTCCGGAAAATTACGTTAAGGATTTGTGAAGATAGACCCTTGTTGATGATGTGGCATGCATATCAATGCCTCAGGCCAGAAAGGGAACGAGGTTTTGGTGTCTGTATCATCAAGAATGTGCGATCCCATTCTTCCAACAAGAGTTCCTGTTCTTGCGCTCACAATGCCATTCTGCTGAGGGGAGTGTATGGTGAGCATAGCCATGAGTAAGACCAAGTTCACGAGATAAGTCATCAAGACCAGTATTCTTGACTCGTACATGTCTACTAGGTATATGCTTGATCTACGCCGAATCGTCGAAGCCCTTGAGGAAAATCGTCTGAAGAATTCTGCAACATCAGTTTTGGGAGTAATGACATTGCACCCATGTGTAAACGGAATAGTCATCAACAAACAAAGACATTAGAGATGCTGCAATTTGGCGTGTGGCATAATGAGTAGGGCCAGAAGAGGATCCATATGAAGCAATTCAAAAGGACGAGAAGTAGTCATGATAGTCTTAAGGGGTGCTTGGCTCTGGTCATCGTTCCAGCCTCACAAGCCCCACAAAGATGATCTTTGAGGGAATTTGACACCCTCGATGCCAATGACGTGCTTTTTCACGAAGGGTGTAAGTTCCTCATGCCAGCATGACCTAGTCGTCGATGCAATAGCCAGCCTTATGAAGCTTTTAGCAAGTAGACAAGTGGCAGGCGTGGTCCTGCCCGAGAAAAGAAATCAACAAATACAAGTCTCCTCTTCCTAAAGCCTTCGAAGACTTTGTAATTGTCAGATTCCATGAGCCCACTAAGCAACGAAATTTGCCAAAGACCACAACCATATCAAGACCCCAAGGCATTGAGACAGACATGAGGGTTGAATCCGAGGACTCGACAAGCATGGCTATCCATGTGTCGATACTTGAGATTGCCACCCTACCTAGGACCCAAATACCTTGCTTTTGCCGTTGTCAGCGTAGTGATATGCTTCAAGTGTGATGGAGATAAAGGAGTGTTCATCAGTAAGCTCTTGTCACCGGTCTGTTGAGTTTGTACAGCCACTATCGGGACCCACTCAGTAGTTGGGAGTAAAGCATCCTGGCAAAAGATGAAAATAGTGCATCTTACGAACTCATTACTTCAGAGTGAAGAATATTGACATCAAAATTCATCAGACATTCTTTATTCAAATTAAGCAAAATATGTATATATAGAATGTGAGGAAGTTGAGCAATGAATAAAATCATTTCTTCATGATTCGCTTGCGTCCTTTCCAAGAATGGCAGGTCTCCAGCAAATTATTCAGGACGATTTAGTTCGGGGGGGGTCTTGGGAGGGAGACCTGACCGCATAAGAGATTAGTTCCTTTTCGTCACCACCCACATCTGGGGGGGTGAGGGGTGCAAAGAGTTCATAATTATGCGAGCTCCATATTTGAGGAAAGGTTGGGCATAGACGCCAGACACTTCGTTTCCACATAAAGAGGGGTTAGGGTAATACGCATATGAATAAAAGCAGAAGAAATTCTTCGAGGACTTATGAACATGAATGATTTGAAGAATAATGCATATATTCATACCCTTAGGCTTTCCCTGCGGAAACAGAAGGTTAGCCACGAGGATGTTAATGTTGAGCACTTTGATCCATGTGAGGAATTTGATTCATATGAAGATTTGCTCTGGGGTTTTATTATTCACAGGTGGTGTCATGAGAAATTTCACCTAAGACTTTCAAGGCACGTTTTGGGAACCCAGATTTTCTTCATGGGGACCATTCATGCAGTTAGATCCAACATATCTAGCAAGACCTCACCATTCTGATTTTGAACGGTTTATAGTTGGAAGTCAAGATGGAATAATCAGATGAATGGAGGATTCACATGTTAAAGCCAGATTAAAGTGGTGGATCTCCGGGAGGAGGGTCCCTTCGCAGCAACCCATGAGGGTTTTGGGTGATAGATACGCTACAGGTGTTCCAGGTAAGGTCATCAGTATTGAGTTTTTTCTTTCTCAAAGGCAATAACCTCTTCCTAGGGTTCTGCTTCAAGATCTGCTTTTTGGAGCCACAGTCACAAAGAGTCTGATGCCTTGAGGCTTTTGTCATGCCTGTCACATACAAAAGTTCCTTCAACCCTGCATTTTCGTCAGTGATACTAGTGGTATCCTCAGATGAGGAATTTGTGACCACAGAGATAGTTGAAGAATTTGCAGCAATGGAAGCATTTGAACATTCAGGTGAAGAATTAGCAGTTTCACGTTCAATGCATTTCAAGCATGGTGGAATAAATTCTTCCTGAGCGGAACTGATCTGTTGAGCAAGCAAAGAATCATTTTCCTTCTGAAGATCTTCATGACTCACCCTTAGCTTCTCAAGATCTTGCTTTCTTTGAAGAAATTCATAAGAAAGCTTCTCATGATCGGCTAGGAGAGTTTCATGACAACCTTGAAGGTTGTCAAACTTAGACTGTAGTTGCTGAAGATTATCAGTCAGTGTTTGAGTTCGATCAATTTCCTCACCTAACAGATCATCGCTTTGTCTAGCATATTTTGAACCTTTTCCAAAGCCTTTTGTTGTTTAACAGCAATATTAGCAAGTTTGGAATAGCTGGGTTTGAGGTTATCATTAGATTCATCCTCACTTGATTCAGAGGAGGGATATTTGAGTACCTTGGCACCTTTTGCCATGAAGCAATAGGTGGGAGCATAGTCATCGTTGCCGTCATCAGCAGTGTTGGGGAAGCCATTTTCCTCAGTGTTGAAGATGGACTTGCTAACGTAAGCAGTAGCGAGGGCTAGGCTCGCCACACCAGAGTCTGACTCCTCAGATGCCTCTTCTTCCTCATGTTCCTCAGATTCAGCTTCAAAGTCCATTTCCTTGCCAATGAATGCCCGAGCTTTCTTGGAGCTGCTCTTCTTGTGAGATGAAGACTTTGAAGATCTTGATGATGAGGACTTTGAGGATTTCTTCTTCCTCTTAGAGTCATCTGAACTATCATCCTTGTATTTCTTCTTCTTTGATTCCTTCTTAGCAGCGGAATAAGTGCTCAGATGCAAGCATAACAGAGCAGTAGCACAGTCATCATGATGAAATGAAAACAAGCACAGAGTACGAGTAGCGTAAACACAGGATAAGCAGGCTGAAGATAAACTGACTGAAGAAATTGAACTGAGGAAATTGAGAAAGTCTTCAGACAAAGTCTTCAAACAGTAATGATCAAATACATAGCAAGTATGCGAGGAAATGAAAGGGTTGAGGAAATAGAACCAGTAGCTCGGTGAAGACAATGATTTGGTAGACCAGTTCCAACTGCTGTGACAGTTGTACGTCTGGTTAGAGTGGCTAGGTATTTACACCTGAGGACACACAGTCCCGGACACACAGTCCTCACCGTATTCTCCTTGAGCTAAGGTCACACAGACCTCGCCCAATCACTCGTGGTAAGTCTTCAGGTGACTTCCAAACCTTCACATACTCGGTCACTCGGCAATCCACAATTTCCTCTTGGATGCTCTAGACCATGACGCCTAACCGTCTGGAGGATGCACAGTCCTCAAAGGTAACAAGCGTCGGTTCCACACAGGAACAATCTCTTCAGTGATGCTCAATCACTTTGGGTTTGTAGGTGTTTGGGTTTTTGGGTTTTTCCTCACTTGATGATTTTCACTCAAAGTCCTCGGAGGATGGGATGCTCTAAATGACAAGTGTCAATCTATTTCTTGCAGCAGCCAACCAGCTAGTGGTTGAAGGGGGCGGCTATTTATAGCGTAGGGAGCCGCCCGACATGATAAGACATAAATGCCCTTCAATGATATGACCGTTAGGTGGGAAGGATATTTGGACAGCTGGCGCGTAGCACAACAACGGTCGGAAATTTGAGTATCAAATTCCTCAGGGCTATCATGTTCCTCACTTGTAGGCAATCTGCACTGGCGAATTCCTAACTCCTCAGTCAGAACAAATTCCTCAGAGAACAGAAGAACTTCGTCTCTGTCACTGAAGAACTTGACTAAACTGTATGAGATTTCCAGTGGCTTCACTCAAAAGGATTGGGTAGGTGTAGGATTTTGAGTTGAGCATCACTTGGAAACTTTTCCTTAGTTTTACCTCGACCCCCTTTAACAGTACGGTGTTTCCTATGACTCAAGAAGAAGAAAATGAAACTACGAAAGCAAAAGTCTTCACGCTTCATAATCCTCGCATGAATATCAAGTCTTCAGGGTCACACCAATTTCTTCACTTTCAAAGTCTTCAAGAAAACCAAAGTCTTCAGTTGAAGACATTCATTTTTAGGGGTCGACATTCATCGTAAATAACAAACTCCTCATAGGCTTATAGACCTGTGTACACTCACAAACACATTAGTCCCTTAACCTATAAGTCTTCAATACACCAAAATCACTAAGGGGCACTAGATGCACTTACAGCAAGAACCAGCTCTTGCATGCGCCAATCCGCTTAGGGGTCTTCTCATCATCGACTGGTACCGGAGGAGGCAAATCCTCGAAGCCCGCTAAGACACTGGCCATGTTAACCTTGAAGACGCCATCGGGCATCTCTCGGTTGTGGAACATGCGGTCCTTCGGCTTCACGATCTTTGCCATTCCCACGGCCACCTTCTGGCCCTTGACGTCGTAGAGTAGGATGCATGGTGTATCGTCGGCCTATGAAGAAGACATGTCTGCGACGTCGAACATCCGAAAGGCAAGTGAAATGGAAGACTATAGACATGCTGGTGAAAAGGGTATGACGCGTAATTACCATGAGGGCGTCGAGCTCAGCCATAGACAAAGGCCCGCTGAGCATGCCAGAGACGGAGGTCGGGCTGCTATGAACAGGAGCGGGACCTTTTGCGGTTGCTTCAGCAGGTGCTGGTGCTGTGATGTTCACCGAATTGCTCCCGACGTAGCTGGGAAGGGGAAAGTCCTCTGGCCCTTTATTTGGATTGCTCTTCGACCAATCGATAATTTTCGGAATCAAGCTGGCCACCGCATCACTAACCGCTGCATTGACTACCCCGAGCAACTCTTCTTTGGTCTCAGCTTTGGTCTTATTTACCGCAATCGTGACCTTCTCGTCGATGGTCTGCTGAGTGACCAACCGTCTCTTCCTTCTTTCCTCTGGCTCCTCGTGGTAGCACATCTTCCACGAGGCGCCATCTTCGACACCGTGCACACGTCCATAGGGCGGCGGTTTATCCTTCGAGACCTTTTTCAGTATGTTCAGGGCCCTGTTGAATGGGGTATCTGATACGTCTCCAACGTATCTATAATTTTTTAATGTTCCATGCTATTATATTATCTGTTTTGGATGTTTTATATGCATTAATATATTATTTTATATTAGTTTTGGGACTAACCTATTAACCTAGAGCCCAGTGCCAGTTTCTGTTTTTTCCCTGTTTTTGAGTTTCGCAGAAAAGGAATACCAAACAAAATAAAACTTTCGCGATGATATTTCTTCGACCAAAAGGAAACCAGAGGACTTGGAGTGCAAGTCAGAGAATCCACGAGGTGGCCACAAGGACGAAGGGCGCGCCCAGGGGGGTAGGGCGCGCCCCCCACCTTGTGGGCCCCTCATGCGTCTCCTGACCTAATTCTTTCGCCTATATATACTCTTACATGTCCAAACCACCAGAGGCATCCACGAAAAGTCTTTTCCACCGCCGCAACCTTCTGTACCCGTGAGATCCCATCTAGGGGCCTTTTCCGGCGTCCTGCCGGAGGGGGATTCGATCACGGAGGGCTTCTACATCAACACCATTGCCCTTCCGATGAAGCGTGAGTAGTTTACCTCAGACCTACGGGTCCATAGCTAGTAGCTAGATGGCTTCTTCTCTCTCTTTGATTCTCAATACCATGTTCTCCTCGATGTTCTTGGAGATCTATTGGATGTAATACCTTTTTGCGGTGTGTTTGCCGAGATCTGATGAATTGTGGATTTATGATCAGCTTATCTATGAATATTATTTGAATCTTCTCTGAATTCTTTTATGCATGATTTGATATCTTTGCAAGTCTCTTCGAACTATCGATTTGGTTTGGCCAACTAGATTGGTTTTTCTTGCAATGGGAGAAGTGCTTAGCTTTGAGTTCAATCTTGTGGTGTCCTTTCCCAGTGACAGTAGGGGCAGCAAGTGTATTGTTGCCATCGAGGCTAAAAAGATGGGGTTTTCATCATATTGCTTGATTAATTCCTCTACATCATGTCATCTTTCTTAATGCGTTACTCTTTCTTCTGAACTTAATACTCTAGATGCACGACGGAGTCGGTCGTATGTGGAGTAATAGTAGTAGATGCATAATCATTTTTGGTCTACTTGACACAGACGTGATGTCCTATATTCATGATCATTGCCTTAGATATCTTCATAACATTGCGCTTTTCTATCAATTGGCTCGGCAGTAATTTGTTCACCCACCGTATTATTTTCTATCTTGAGAGAAGCCTCTGGTGAAACCTATGGTCCCCTGGTCTATTTTCCATCATACAATCTTCTACTTCCAATCTATGAGTTTCCGATCTATATTTGCAATAT
Organism: Thinopyrum elongatum; assembly: GCA_011799875.1. NCBI lineage: Eukaryota > Viridiplantae > Streptophyta > Magnoliopsida > Poales > Poaceae > Thinopyrum > Thinopyrum elongatum. The sequence continues at coordinate 36,334,310 of CM022303.1, read as the reverse complement.
CTTATTTTCCAATCTATAAAACAAAAATACAAAATATTTACTTACCGTTTATCTATCTTATCAGATCTCACTTTGCAAGTAACCGTGAAGGGATTGACAACCCTTATCGCGTTGGGTGCAAGTTGGGTTTGTTGTGCAGGTATTCGGTGACTTGCGTGTTGTCTCCTACTGGATTGATACCTTGGTTCTCAAAACTGAGGGAAATACTTACTCTACTTTGCTGCATCACCCTTTCCTCTTCAAGGGAAAAGCCAACGCAAGCTCAAGAAGTAGCAGGAAGAATTTCTGGCCCGTTGCGGGGAGATTCTACGCCAAGTCAACACATACCAAGTACCCATCATAAAACTCTCATCTCTTGCATTTCATATTCACCATTGCCTCTCGTTTCCTCTCCCCCACTTCTAAACATTTTCAGAAAAACACAAAAATATTTGCCTTTTTATTTGCCTTCTTTCCGTTTGCCTTTATGTCTTACTTGGCTTGTTGCTGGCCGCTTGATATAATGGTGTTTATTGAAATTCAAGAACAAAAAATGGATCCTCATCCACTTGCTAATCTTTTTAAGAGATCCAATTATGATGAACCAATTGCTAGTGAGTTTTGTGCACTAGATTATCTTATGAAGTTTTGCTTGAAATTCGTGAATCTGAAAATTGTGATGAAGAAATTTATGAATGATTCACGATAGCTCCTTGAATAAAAAGCATGATTGTTGCAATGGTTTTACTATAATCCTATTGATGTCAATTGTGCTAATAATATGCAAAACCCTAAGCTTGGGGATGCTAGTTTTGCTATGTCCACTACTTATTGCAATGATCATGATTGCGGCGATTCTTCTTATGATCTTGAAAATTTATTTAAGCCTCATGATAATAGTGTTTGCAATAATATTGAAAGTGGGTTTGGAAGAGTGTCAACTCTAGGTAATAATTACCCACTACTTTGGAGAATGATCAATCTCATGAAATTTTGTATAAAGTGGGTTGGAGAAGTCATGGCTTTATTTGATGATAATCCCACTATTTTGGAAGAGTGTCAACTTTGCATGCATGTGGATCATGAAGAGAATATTTTATGTGATTGTATATATGTTGAATTTGAGTATGATCCCACATGTAATTATTATGAGAGAGGAAAATATTGTGGTAGATAAACTTTCATGTTACTAAATTACCTCTCGTTATGTTATGAGATTGCAATTGTTTCTTTCTTTTCCTTGCATATGCTAGTTTTTGTTGTCTTGATAATTTGTTGCTTATAAAATGCCTATGCATAGGAAGTATGTTAGACTTAAACTTTCTTTTCACATGCTACATGATGCTCTTTCGTGTTTCAATTGCTATCTTTCATGTGAGCTCATCAAAATTAACAACGCCTAGCTAAAAGGCTTTAAAGAAAAGCGCTTGTTGGGAGACAACCCAATATTTTTGTTTTCTGTTTGAATAAAAATCATCTAGCCTCTGGTTAGATGTGGTTTTATGTTTTAATTAGTGTTTGTGCCAATTAAAACCTTTGGGATGGCTTATGGTGATAGTTGATTTTGATCTTGCTGAAAAACAGAAACTTTATTTCCAGTCTCAGAATTTTAGTATTAATGGAGCGCTGAAAAATCTGAATTTTTTATACGAGATTATATACAAATTGTCTCTGTTTCCTATTTTTCAGAATTTCTTAGTTACATAAGAATTATAACAATTCGGATATTCACAGACTGTTTGTTTTTGACAGATTCTGTTTTCTATGTTTGTTTGCTTATTTTGAAGAATCTATGGGTAATATCTGGGGTAGAAACCATTGAAAAGTTGGAATACAGTATTATATAAACCAATATAATAAAGAATGATTTCACAATAGTACAAAAGTGGTGATTTATTTTCTTATACTAACGAGAGTATGAGATTTTCTGTTGAGTTTGTGTTTTCAAGTTTTCAAGTTTTGGGTAAGGATTTGATGGACTATGGAATAAGGAGTGGCAAGGACATAAGCTTGGGGATTCCCAAGGCACACCCTAAGGTAATATTCAAGGACAACCAAGAGCCTAAGCTTGGGGATGCCCCGGAAGGCATCCCCTCTTCGTCTTCGTCTATCGGTAACTACTTGAGGCTATATTTTTTTCACCACAATGAATGTGTTTGGGAGGTCATGTATGATTTGAGTCTTTGATTTTTAGTTTGCCACAATCATCCTTGCTGTACACACATTTTGAGAGAGGACATGCATGAATCATGATTATTAGAATACTCTTTGTGCTTCACTTATATCTTTTGAGCTTGGCAATTATGCTCTAGTGCTTCACTTACATCTTTTTAGGCACGGCGGTGGCTTTATTTTATAGAAATTGATGAACTCTCATGCTTCACTTATATTATTTGAGAGTCTTTAAAACAGCATGGTAATTTGCTTTGGTTAAAATTTGGCCCTAATATGATAGGCATCCAAGAGGGATAATAAAAACTTTCATATAAAGTGCATTGAATACTATGAGAAGTTTGATTCCTTATGATTGTTTTGAGATATGAAGATGGTGATATGAAGATGGAGTCCAAACGGAATAAAACTTTCGACGATGATCTTTCTGTGGACCAAAAGGAAATGAGAGGACTTGGAGTGCAAGTAGAGAAGCATGAGGCGGCCACAAGGCGGAGGGCGCGCCCAGGGGGGGTAGGGCGCGCCGCCCACCCTTGTGGGCCCCTCGTGCGTCTCCTGACCTAATTCTTTCGCCTATATATATACTTTATATGACCCAAACCACCAGAGGCATCCATGAAAAGACTTTTCCACCGCCGCAACCTTCTGTACCCGTGAGATCCCATCAGGGCCTTTTTCGGCGTCCAGCGGAGGGGGATTCGATCACGGAGGCCTTCCTTCTACATCAACACCACCCTTCCGATGAAGCGTGAGTAGTTTACCTCAGACCTACGGGTCCATAGCTAGTACCTAGATGTTTTCTTCTCTCTCTTTGATTCTCAATACCACATTCTCCTCGATGTTCTTGGAGATCTATTTGATGTAATACCTTTTTGCGGTGTGTTGCCGAGATCCGATGAATTGTGGATTTATGATCAGTTTATCTATGAATATTATTTGAATCTTCTTAATTCTTTTTATGCATGATTTGATATCTTTGCAAGTCTTTCGAACTATTGCTTTGGTTTGGCCAACTAGATTGGTTTTTCTTGCAATGGGAGAAGTGCTTAGCTTGGGTTCAAACGTGTGGTGTCCTTTCCCTAGTGACAGGAGGGGCAGCAGCAAGGCACGTATTGTATTGTTGCCATCGAGGATAAAAAGAGGGGTTTTCATCATATTGCTTGAGTTAATTCCTCTACATCATGTATCTTTCTTAATGCGTTACTCTATTCTTCATGAACTTAATACTCTAGATGCAGGCGGGAGTCGGTCGATGTGTGGAGTATAGTAATAGTAGTAGATGCAGAATCATTTTGGTCTACTTGACACGGATGTGATGCCTTATTCCTGATCATTACCTTAGATATCGCATACTTTGCGTTTTCTATCAATGCTGGCAGTAATTTGTTCACCCACCATATATTTTCTATTGAGAGAAGCCTCTAGTGAAACCTATGGTCCCGCGGTCTATTCATCATACAAACTTCTACTTTCCAATCTAGCGAGTTTTTGATCTACTATTTTGCAATCTTTACTTTCCAATTATAAAACAAAAATACAAAAATATTTACTTTACCGTTTATCTATCTTATCAGATCTCACTTTTGCAAGTAACCGTGAAGGGATTGCAACCCCTTATCGGTGGGTGCAAGTTTGGTGTTTGTTTGTGTAGGTATCAGTGACTTGCGTGTTGCCTCCTACTGGATGATAACCTTGGTTCTCAAAACTGAGGGAAATACTTACTCACTTTGCTGCACCACCCTTCCTCTTCAAGGGAAAAACCAACGCAAGTTCAAGAAGTAGCAGTATCCCACTTGGGCCTCGCCGACGACTGTGATGACTCGTCGCTTTCGGCTGCCTTTTGGTGCTGCTCTGTCTGCCAAAAGGAACGTGGATGGTTTTACTAATGTGACAAAATTGTAGGTCGAATGATTGGAAGCTAATATGATAATGTGGTAATAACAATTACCAGAAGTCTCATGAACCCTCGTGTTCGTGGTTCTTGTAAAAGATCTTTTGACGCGGTCCCATGTGTACCGGCCCTGATCCAGTCACGCTCCAGCGGGTCGGTGATTTCCGCCAAGGGGTCTGCGATTCCGTGATTTTCATGTTTGGCATCCTCCTTGGCCCATACGTTGCCTCTTCCCCTCGTAATCACGGCTTCTGAGGGGTGGGGGGAAGCGGTGTTCCTGGCCTGGAGCGCCTTCATTTTCTTCGCCCTTGCTTGACTTCTCTTTAGCGCACGTCTCCTTGAATTTTCTAAGTCTCTTCCTTTATTCGCGGATTGTTGCAGAATCTTGGACCCATGGTTCATTCTTCGTAATCGCTTTCTTCACCAGAACTTTCAGGCGGACAAGTCGTTGGTGAACCTCACCATCGCCTTGTCATTTATCTTTGTCATGGCGTCGTCGTCCCATGGTTCTTTGCTTTCATCCCGGCCGGGAAGATTAACCTATTGTGGAACTTCTTTGGAGCATGTTCTTCATATGTGGTATCTTCTTCAATCTCGTGTTGATGTTGGCGGTTTCCTGAGGATGCATCCTAGTTGATGGCCCTAGCACGAGCATGCTTCCTCAAGTGCCGTTGGCTCTAATTTCTTGGGGTGCATCTCCGTGACCACAATTTGTCCGATGCCGAGCTCGTTGGTCTTCGTGACTCTTCAGCTTTGGTGCTTTACCGGCTAACAAGCATTGTTGCTGGTCCGGAGGTGGTCGGGTGGTGCCGGTGGTCAGGCTGGTACCGGGTGGTCCGTCGGTGTGTCGGGTTGGTGCCACTTGCCGCCACCATGCACCCCCATCTGGTGTTGTCCAGGTAATCAAAATAGTTATTTGCTGCCTCGATGGGGCATTCTTCGAGGCGAGCAGAACCCCGGCTTCGGCGGGGCATAGAATGTTTTCCTATTCACACATTGTAAATAAAAGATAAATGAAGAGAAAAAAGGGGCTATTTTTGGTCGGAATGTTGATTCATTCCCCCCTGCAATCCCGGGCACTCCATATGTCCTAGTTTTCTAGCCAAGTCATGCCGAAATCACGGAAATTTTCGGCAGACCTTTGCAAAAAAGTGGACATATGGAGCGCATGAAATTTGCGGGAACGGAAATGAATCAACATTCCAGCAAAACATAAGCCACTCGGATATTCTTCGACATTCACCAACATTGCCAAATCATATAACATCAATTTGCAGCCAACAGGAGCCATACATAACATCAATTTGCAAACAACATTCAACCAACAAGAGCACATATACAAAGCAAGTACACCTAGTGAAATGACCTCACTAACATTGCAAAATAGTGATCTTTTCAAAAACCAAAAACATTGCAAAATGACCTCACTAAACTTTTGCTACTGTTTTTATTTATAGCTAAAAAAATATAGGAAGGGGCATCTGTTTTATTTATAGCTAATTTATATACCTATAAAAACAGTAGCAAAAATTTTGCTACTGTTTTTATAGCTAAAAAAATTTTGCTACTATTTTTTTACCTACAAAGCCTAGCTAATTATTTATTTATAGCTTAAAAAATTGCTACTGTCTTTTAAAGTACAAAAATGCTATTTTTTTATTTAAAGCTACAAAATTTGCTACTATTTTTTATTTAAAGTTTTTATTATAGCTACAAAAAATATAATTCCTACTGTCTTCTATTACTAAGTAGCAACAATTATGTTTTTAAAAACTAATTATTTTTTAAAAAATAAGCAGAATGAACCCTAGATTTTTTTTTTCTAATTGACTAGAGAGAGGGGGAGGTGGGGGGAGTGGGGTACCTGAAGGGCGGCGACGCAGAGAGAGGGTGAGGTCGACGGCGGCGGACGAGGAGGCCGGAGCGGCGGCGGCGCGGACGAGGAGGAGGTCGGAGCGGGGAGACGGGAAACGGAGGGAGGAGGCGAGGGGAAACGACGGCGAGGGCAGGGGCGATGCGGGAGGGCTGGGGCGACGGGGGCGCGCGACAGCAGAGAGGAGGGGGAGAGGTGGAAGAGTGGGGGGGGGGGAATGGCACTTGGCAAAATTTGAGCCCGCGCGTGGGTTAACTCAAAATAGTAGTAGCGCTAGGTTAGGATCCAGCACTATAGCTAAATTAGCTATAGCGCTGGGTGTAATCCAGCGCTACTGCTAACTGTTTTAGTTTTTAGTTTTTTTTAATTCTAAATTACAATAGTAGTAGCGCTTGGTTAGGATATAGTTATAGCGCTGGTTCATAATCCAGCGGTACTGATATGTTTTTTTTCTTTTATTATTTTCCTTTCTAGTTTTTAGTTTTTTTCTTTTTATTACTTTCCTTTCTTTTCTGTTTACTTTCTTTTTTTTTGTATTGCTTTCTCCTTTTGTTTTTTTGTTTTTCTCGATGACGGCGTCTCCCTCCCACACTGCACGAATATCACCAAACCATGCATGTGGTGGTAACATATCAGTTGACCGATAACGGTTACTAAGTGCGTACACAAAATAGATAATATATATAAATGATGGTTCTCAGCTGCGTCAACGACGTTTCACATTGAGCTTCTTCCCTTTCTTATTCGTTGACGATAATTGAGCCCCTCCTTGTGACTTTTCCGGAACCATGGAGTACGATCTTTCTTAGGTAAGTAGTATTGATTCTTCTTTTCACGTATGTTCATCGTCATCGTCATCTTCCCCTCATCGGGTTGCCATACTGGTCGTAGTCTTCCTCGTTGGCGACTCCAACCATTCCAACGATGCTCCTTTTGCCTTTCTCACGACAACACGGCTGGGATTGGTCGGTCGGTTATGAAGAGCATTGTGTCACGTGCTTAGCGTGTACCCATGGCTCATTTTTGGTGGATGGCGTTAACGTTCACGGTAGTGCTCTTCGCGTCGGGTATAGACAATGGTAGTGAAATACTTGTTTCTTACGACATCCTTAGCCCAATGACACGAAACATCGTCGCATCGTGCATTCCAGCATAGTCAAGCCCCAGATCTCTTCGACCCTTCCATAGAATCTTTCAGTTGTGCCGTTGGCGTCGGTCACGCATTCAACTGTCACCCCGGAGTTCTGGTAATCACTGGTCCATGTCTTTGGCCTCCATGTACAACGTGTACCTGTTGATATCGTAGGACTGATAGGTCGCAAGTGTGTTGGGTGCGGGGCCATGTGCTTAGGCGTGTATGAGAAATCCGTCCGACCTGCCCTCTTTCCGGGGGATTTTCAAGAACTTTCTCTTTGAACCAACGCAAGAAAGTGGCATGTGCTCTGCAGTAACTTCGTCGTCCGTCTTGAGCATCCCCTCATCACGGTACTGCTTTGCGATGGTTTCTTTGTTGCCGTGCCACATAATCATCTACCACATCTAGGTGTTATATAGCATACCAAGTTTAGCCTGTCAAAGTCGTTCCGTCGATCCGAGTAGTCCACGTGCAATTCCCTCCAACCGTTGTTGTGACCTTCTCCTTCGGCCTCCATCGTGCTTCTTGACAGGCAAACCAACAACAGGGTCTCTAACGCCTATATAATTCTCGCAAAAGGAGATGCACTCATGCGTTAGATACCCTGGACGATGCTCCCATCGGGACGGGACATGTTACGAACGAATCCTTTGATGACCCCATTCATCCTCTCGAACGGCATCATGCTGTGAAGGAATGTCGGCCCGAGGTCGATGATGTCGTCCACGATGTGGACACACAGATGCACCATGACGTCAAGACAACGCGGGCGGGAAGTTCGTCTCAAGTCACATAGTATGACAACGATCTCTTCCTGTAGCCTTCGGAGCTACTTCACACTTAGGACTTTCGAGAGATAACATCGAAAGAAGTTGCAGAGACCAGTAAGCGTGTCACGAACGTGCTTGTCCATTATCCCTCTAATGGCAACCGGGAGTATCTGCATCATAATCATGTGACAGTCATGAACTTCATCCCGCTGACCTTTTCTTCTTGTGTCTAGAAATCTGCTTATCTTCCCACAGTAACCGGAACTGACTTTGATTCCCATAAGGCATTGATGAATTGATCGATCTCCCTTCGCACTTAAGGTGAAGCAAGAAGGGGGGCATAATTCTCGTCCTTCTTGTTGACTTTTCTGCCCCTTCCCCCCTCCTCCATCTCCGTCTCCGTCTCCTCCATCGACTTTTTACGGTGGAGATCTTTCCTGATCTTCAAATCTTCCAAGTCTTTCCTTGCCTCCACCCATCCTTGGTCTTCTCCGGCATGTTTCATCAGTGTGCCAAGCAAGCTCTCGAGGACATTCTTCGTGATATGCATTGATCAAGGCAATGAGGCCTGTCATGATTGGGCCAGTACTCCAAGTCCCAGAAAACAGACCTCGTTTTCCATACCTTCAGCAGCGGCTCCAGCGCCTTTTTCATCTTTCCCGGCGCAGGGCACTGTTCCCAGTTTTTCAACAGCTCGTTGATTTCGGCGCCGCTCCTCTTACGTGGAGGTCCCGATGCCAGCCAACCCATTGAATAGATCTCCACGCTTTCTTCACGGGTCATCCTTCTCGAGCCATCTATGATGCCCATAACATGATTTTCCCGGACCCGCCTTCTTTCGTAACGTAAGCTGCTGAGAAGTTGTATCATCCATGCCCCGTGCACCGCAGTATCTCGTCGTGGGCACACCTAGCCTGAGGTGTACCCGTAACCGAGATAGTCGTGCACCGTCGTCATCAGCGAGCTCTCATATAGGAAATACTCTCCCTGCTGGCGTCCCATGTCCATGCGCGATGTTTTCCAAACGTGTCTAGCTCCTCTTTCAGAAGCCCCATATACAGATTAATATTATTTCCGGGTTGTTTTCGGCCCTTGATCAGCATGCTCATGTGTATGTACTTTGTCTTCATGCACTTCCATGGGGGGGTGGTTGTACATCCATACAAAGAGGACAGTGCTGTGGTTGGTGTTTCTGGTTTCCAAACGGATTCATGCCATCGGTACTCGCACCAAGCACGATGTTCCTGGATCTTCTGGAGCAATCCAGATACGGCATAAATGCTCTCCACTAGCTACCATCTACGAGGTGTCTTAGCTTCAGATCATCTCCATCGTCAGGCTTCTTCTCTCCGCGTGCTAGCGCATGAGCTTTGCTTCCTTAGGATCTACGAAATACCGCTGCAGACGGGAGTGATCGGAAAGTACCATACAACTCCTGAGGAGCTTTCTGTCCTGCCTCCTTGTATCGAGAAGCATTGCCAATGGACAGCTGGTTTTTTCCGCGTGCTCCCCCCGATAAATGGCAATCGTTGATGCATGCGTGGTGTGCGGCAAATCAAAAGGGCAAATGATTTTTGGCCTCCTCGACACTAGTAGAACACAGGTTCCCCGCCGGAAGAAACTTTATTATGTAGATACTTCAAATGCTCATCGAGGCTTTTGTCTGTCCATTGTTTTTGGCCTTCGTCTTTAGAAGTTCGAGTGTGAAACTCAAGCGGGTCACCTCGTGATCGCAACCATCATACAATGGAGTTTCGAGTCTACTTCAAGTGCGCCAGCTGGCCTCCTCTCTAGAAGCAGCTCTCTCGCTAGTCGTACTCTTGCGAAGGATGGTCTTGAACTGAGAGTCCTGCACAACTGCACTTAGTAGCGTCGAAGACTGCGGCGTGACCGCCGTCTCTTCTCCGCCATGTCCAGACTCTTGTTCGCCACGTCCGGAATCCTTCTCCGCCACAGTCATTTCCGGACTCTCCCCGCCACCATGTCTGGCGCATTGTCTTCGTGTCGATCGGTCATCTCTTCGTCTAGCCCATGTCGTTATCCATGCCATGTGGACGTCCTCATCATCATCATCTTCTTCACTTACCACCGAGTATAGCAAGTCCATGAAACCATTATCAGCAGGGTGCGCCTTCAAACTGCCACGATCAAAAGGGTCCAAAAGGACTCCTTCTTTGCATCTTGTACACGGACATCTAATCCTAGTCATTATATGCATACATGTCCATCACCACGGATTGCCTGAATCGCTCCATGTTCCATCCACTCACCTTCATGACCTACTGCACGGTATAACAAGCAAAAGGGTTATAACAAAATGCATGCTGCATCAAAGTCATATAAAAATTTGGCATGACCTTGCCTAAAAATAGGACATATCGATTTGCTCGAAATTCACCGAAACGGAAATAAATCGACATTTCGGCAATCATAAGCACTCGGGGGCATGTCACCGCATAAATCTCTCCATATCCCAAACACACATATTCCCATTCACAACATATTCCCATTCTTTAAATGAACAACTTTTTACTCACCTATATATCTCCCGAGAGAGAGACCGAGCATGCTAGATGAGGCCTTTCGCTACCTATAGGGATCGGATCGAAAGTGTGGATGGCTAAATACTGCTATCTTAGTTGTTGGGAGGAGAGATGACTCTAGTTACTAATGGAGAGGGAGTTATGGTGGAGGGGGGAATTAATGGGGAGAGGAGGGTAGTAGGAGGAGAGAGAGATAGAGAGATGAGAAGGCCATTTATGGACGAGAGTTATGGTGGAGGGGGGCATTAATGGGGAGAGAAGAGAGGTAGGAGGAAAGAGGAAGAAGGGCAACAATGGTTGAGAGGGGAGAGGGGAAAGGAGGGGAGAGAGGGCAAAGGGGGGAGGAGGGGAGAGGGGGGAAAGGTGGCACCAGCCGCAACTAGGTTGTAGTGCTGTTTCACAGAAAGCGCGCTGCTATGGTACTTAGTAGTAGACACTTTCCAGGAAAAGCGCTACTATTAAGTGGGGCCCATTAGCAGTAGCGGTTCAATAAAATAAAGCTCTACCGCTAAAATCTTAGTAGTAGCGCTGTATTCCGGACAGCGCTGCTACTACAGCTAGCATCGGTGGCCTCATCTGGTCCCACTAGCAGTACCGCTTTTTTGTTTTCCAGCGTACTGCTAAAGAGTTACTAGTAGCACTGCCTAAAACGGCGCTACTGCTAACAAGCGCAACACTTGTTATTTTCCAGCGCTACTACTGATGTCCTACCTATAAGACATTTCCCTAGTAGTGCATGCCAGCGCTTTTCTTTGACAGCATTTTAAACGTCAGGCCTTGTCCTTCTCAAAGTGCAGGATCAAACACACCCCTTTTTTTATTGCAGATTTTTTCCATTGTTCTTGCTGTCTCTGCCCGTTATCACCAGAAGACTCTTTGTTTCCTCCAGATATACATTATATTTTCCTCATTCTCCAGATTTGAAGTGCACTCTAATCTAGCCCACTTAGAAGAGAACAGATACCCTCTTCCTATCATGTGAAGGCTCTCACTATATCACCAGACAGTACTTCACAAATTTCGGATCAATAATGCCAGCAGCAAACTCATCACAACGACGTGAGTTGGCCTCAGCCTATTCCTCGCTGTCGAGGAGGCTCATCTTGACAAGAAACTGCTAAACCTTCCACCAGGGACACCTCAGGCATCTGAAGATCCGCATGGAACTGAGAGTTGAATCATGACAGAATGTCCAGCATTCTGGACATTTGAACAGCGCCAAAGAAGAATTTTCTGCAATTAAACCAAGGACGTGCACAGAGCAAACTTCTTTCTTTCAACCTTCACACTTTCGCCTATACTCCAACTCCCTACTTGGAGTTCCTCATCTCATTGGACACAGTTTAAGGGTGACTTGTAGGCGGATATGGGCGCAGCAGCGGGGTTGGAGGTTGGCCGCGGTGAAGACGAAGACAGCTCACCCGCGGCGGGTGGGTACTAAGAGCGGTGGCTCGTGGGTTACAGGGCACATGAAAAGAGGCACCGCGGGCGAGGGGAGACGCGGTTGAGTGGAGGCAGCTCGGGCCAGCCTCAACCGAGGAGGAGCAAGGTCGAGGCAACTCGAGGAGGCCTGCAGCGACTTCGAGGACTGCTCGGTGGCTCACACGCGAGTGAGCGCTGATTGGCCGTTGAGATGGCAGTGAATCCAGACGAAGGGGGCGGCTCGGGATGAGGATGAACGAGGCGGCGCTTGGACGAGTGAGGCGCGAGGCGAACCAAGGCGGCTTAGCCGGAAAACGGCAAGGCCGGTGATGCAGAGCGGGCGGCTCAATCTGCCGGAAGCGAAGGCGCCCGGCGGCTCAGATCAGAGACTGAGGCGGCAGGCGACTTGAGGGTCGGCGCGGTCGAAACTGCGATTGGAGTCGACGGTCAGGAGGTGGCGAGGCGAGCTGAGGTGGCCGAAGACCCGAGGCCGCCACCACGGCTACGTGCTGTCGGCGGGGCGGAGGCCAGCCACCAACTGACACGAGGCAAGGTCGACAATGGGCGGGTCAATGGAGGAGCCCGAGTCTGAGGAGAATTTGCTCCCGGGTGTGGCCCTTTTCTTCGTCCCTTTTTTTTGCTTGCTCTGCGCGTGGGTAGATGGTCTCTGTACAGGTGGTTTCTTTTTTCCTATAAACCAGACAGTAGCCAGCAGTTGATCTAGGCCAATAGTCTCAGATTAGTACCAGCAGCAAAAATCGATTGTTGGATTGACCGATCGCCACAGACACGTGCGGCGGCGCATAAGCTGAAACCCTAGCTTCTCTTGAACTCCAAATCTTCACAGATTGTAAGTCTGGGCTGATGATTTGAATCTGATGCAGACCCTTCCAAAACTGGCTCTTCTTTACCCGAAAAATGTGGAACTTCTCGATCCATGGAAGAGATCCCTCCAAAAACTCAACACCACCGTGGGCGCCGCAGGGCCCCAGGAGTGGGCGGCCAACTATACGTTGGATTTGCACGGCAGATGTCCTCGTGAAAAATGACCTGGTCTATTTTCCATCATACAATCTTCTACTTTCCAATCTATGAGTTTCCGATCTACTATTTTGCAATCTTTTACTTTCCAATCTATAAAACAAAAATACCAAAAATATTTACTTTACCGTTTATCTATCTTTATCAGATCTCACTTTTGCAAGTAACCGTGAAGGGATTGACAACCCCCTTATCGCGTTGGGTGCCAGTTTGGTGTTTGTTGTGCAGGTATTCGGTGACTTGCGTGTTGTCTCCTACTGGATTGATACCTTGGTTCTCAAAACTGAGGGAAATACTTACTCTACTTTGCCTGCATCACCCTTTCCTCTTCAAGGGAAAAGCCACGCAAGCTCAAAAGTAGCGGAAGAATTTCTGGCGCCCGTTGCCGGGGAGATCTACGCCAAGTCAACACATACCAAGTACCCATCATAAAACTCTCATCCTTGCATTCATTTCACCATTCCTCTCGTTTCCTCTCCCCCACTTCTAAACATTTTCAGAAAAACACAAAAATATTTGCCTTTTATTTGCCTTCTTTCCGTTTGCCTTTATGTCTTACTTGGCTTGTTTGCGTGTCGCTTGATTAAATTGTGGTTTATTGAAATTCAGAACAAAAATTATGGATCCTCATCACTTGCTAATCTTTTTAAGAGATCCAATTATGATGAACCAATTGCTAGTGAGTTTTGTGCACTAGATTACTTAATGAAGTTTTGCTTGAAATCGTGAATCTGAAAATTGTGATGAAGAAATTTATGAAGTGATTCACGATAGCTCCTTGAATAAAAAGCATGATTGCAATGGTTTTACTATAAATCCTATTGATGTCAATTGTGCTAATAATATGCAAAACCCTAAGCTTGGGGATGCTAGTTTTGCTATGTCCACTACTTATTGCAATGATCATGATTGCGGCGATTCTTCTTATGATCTTGAAAATTTATTTAGCCTCATGATAATAGGTTTTGCAATAATATTGAAAGTGGGTTTGGAAGAGTGTCAACTCTAGGTAATAATTATCCCACTACTTTGGAGAATGATCAATCTCATGAAATTTTGAATAAAGTGGGTTTGGAGAAGTCATGGCTTTATTTGATGATAATCCCACTATTTTGGAAGAGTGTCAACTTTGCATGCATGTGGATCATGAAGGAATATTTATGTGATTGTTATATATTGTTGAATTTGAGTATGATCCCACATGTAATTATTATGAGAGAGGAAAATATTGTGGTAGAAACTTTCATGTTACTAAATTACCTCTCGTTATGTTGAGATTGCAATTGTTTCTTTCTTTTTCCTTGCATATGCTAGTTTTTGCTTGTCTTGATAATTTGTTTGCTTATAAAATGCCTATGCATAGGAAGTATGTTAGACTTAAACTTTCTTTTCACATGCTACATGATGCTCTTTTCGTGTTTCAATTGCTATCTTTCATGTGAGCATCATCAAAATTAACAACGCCTAGCTAAAAGGCTTTAAAGAAAAGCGCTTGTTGGGAGACAACCCAATATTTTTGTTTTCTGTTTTTGAATAAATAATTCATCTAGCCTCTGGTTAGATGTGGTTTTATGTTTTAATTAGTGTTTGTGCCAATTAAAACCTTTGGGATGGCTTATGGTGATAGTTGATTTGATCTTGCTGAAAAACAGAAACTTTTATTTCCAGTCTCAGAATTTTAGTAATTAACTGGAGCGCTGAAAAATCCTGAATTTTTTATACGAGATTTATATACAAATTGTCTCTGTTTTCCTAATTTTTCAGAATTTTCTTAGTTACATAAGAATTATAACAATTCGGATATTCACAGACTGTTTTGTTTTTGACAGATTCTGTTTTCTATGTATTGTTTGCTTATTTTGAAGAATCTATGGGTAATATCTGGGGGTATGAACCATTGAAAAGTTGGAATACAGTATATATTAAACCAATATAAATAAAGAATGATTTCACAATAGTACCAAAAGTGGTGATTTATTTTCTTATACTAACGGAGCTTATGAGATTTTCTGTTGAGTTTTGTGTTTTCAAGTTTTCAAGTTTTGGGTAAGGATTTGATGGACTATGGAATAAGGAGTGGCAAGAGCATAAGCTTGGGGATTCCCAAGGCACCCTAAGGTAATATTCAAGGACAACCAAGAGCCTAAGCTTGGGGATGCCCCGGAAGGCATCCCCTCTTTCGTCTTCGTCTATCGGTAACATTACTTGAGGCTATATTTTTATTCACCACATGATATGTGTTTTGCTTGGAGCGTCATGTATGATTTGAGTCTTTGATTTTTAGTTTGCCACAATCATCCTTGCTGTACACACCTTTTGAGAGAGACATGCATGAATCATGATTTATTAGAATACTCTTTGTGCTTCACTTATATCTTTTGAGCTTGGCAATTATGCTCTAGTGCTTCACTTACATCTTTTTAGAGCACGGCGGTGGCTTTATTTTATAGAAATTGATGAACTCTCATGCTTCACTTATATTATTTTGAGAGTCTTTAAAACAGCATGGTAATTTGCTTTGGTTATAAATTTGGCCCTAATATGATAGGCATCCAAGAGGGATATAATAAAAACTTTCATATA
This sequence comes from Thinopyrum elongatum, assembly GCA_011799875.1. NCBI lineage: Eukaryota > Viridiplantae > Streptophyta > Magnoliopsida > Poales > Poaceae > Thinopyrum > Thinopyrum elongatum. The sequence continues at coordinate 36,318,901 of CM022303.1, read as the reverse complement.
AAGTGCATTGAATACTATGAGAAGTTTGATTCCTTATGATTGTTTTGAGATATGAAGATGGTGATATGAAGATGGAGTCCAAACGGAATAAAACTTTCGCGATGATCTTTCTTGGACCAAAAGGAAATGAGAGGACTTGGAGTGCAAGTCAGAGAAGCCATGAGGCGGCCACAAGGACGGAGGGCGCGCCCAGGGGGGTAGGGCGCGCCGCCCACCCTTGTGGGCCCCTCGTGCGTCTCCTGACCTAATTCTTTCGCCTATATATACTTTTATATGCCCAAACCACCAGAGGCATCCATGAAAAGACTTTTCCACCGCCGCAACCTTCTGTACCCGTGAGATCCCATCTAGGGGCCTTTTTCGGCGTCCAGCCGGAGGGGGATTCGATCACGGAGGCCTTCTACATCAACACCATTGCCCTTCCGATGAAGCGTGAGTAGTTTACCTCAGACCTACGGGTCCATAGCTAGTACCTAGATGTTTTCTTCTCTCTCTTTGATTCTCAATACCACATTCTCCTCGATGTTCTTGGAGATCTATTTGATGTAATACCTTTTTGCGGTGTGTTTGCCGAGATCCGATGAATTGTGGATTTATGATCAGCTTATCTATGAATATTATTTGAATCTTCTCTTAATTCTTTTATGCATGATTTGATATCTTTGCAAGTCTCTTCGAACTATTGCTTTGGTTTGGCCAACTAGATTGGTTTTTCTTGCAATGGGAGAAGTGCTTAGCTTTGGGTTCAAACTTGTGGTGTCCTTTCCCTAGTGACAGGAGGGGCAGCAAGGCACGTATTGTATTGTTGCCATCGAGGATAAAAAGATGGGGTTTTCATCATATTGCTTGAGTTAATTCCTCTACATCATGTCATCTTTCTTAATGCGTTACTCTATTCTTCATGAACTTAATACTCTAGATGCAGGCGGGAGTCGGTCGATGTGTGGAGTAATAGTAGTAGATGCAGAATCATTTTGGTCTACTTGACACGGATGTGATGCCTATATTCATGATCATTACCTTAGATATCGTCATAACTTTGCGCTTTTCTATCAATTGCTTGGCAGTAATTTGTTCACCCACCATATTATTTTCTATCTTGAGAGAAGCCTCTAGTGAAACCTATGGTCCCCGGGTCTATTTTCCATCATACAAACTTCTACTTTCCAATCTACGAGTTTTTGATCTACTATTTTGCAATCTTTTACTTTCCAATCTATAAAACAAAAATACAAAAATATTTACTTTACCGTTTATCTATCTTTATCAGATCTCACTTTTGCAAGTAACCGTGAAGGGATTGACAACCCCTTATCGCGTTGGGTGCAAGTTTGGTGTTTGTTTGTGTAGGTATTCAGTGACTTGCGTGTTGCCTCCTACTGGATTGATACCTTGGTTCTCAAAACTGAGGGAAATACTTACTCTACTTTGCTGCACCACCCTTTCCTCTTCAAGGGAAAAACCAACGCAAGTTCAAGAAGTAGCAGTATCCCACTTGGGCCTCGCCGACGACTGTGATGACTCGTCGCTTTCGGCTGCCTTTTGGTGCTGCTCTGTCTGCAAAAGGAACGTGGATGGTTTACTAATGTGACAAAACTTGTAGTCGAATTGATTGGAAGCTAATATGATAATGTGGTAATATAACAATTACCAGAAGTCTCATGAACTCCCTCGTGTTCGGGTTCTTGTAAAAGATCTTTTTGACGCGGTCCCACTTGTACCGGGCCCTGATCCAGTCACGCTCCAGCGGGTCGGTGATTTCCGCCAAGGGGTCTGCGATTCCGTGATTTTCATGTTTGGCATCCTCCTTGGCCCATACGTGCCTCTTCCCCTCGTAATCACGGCTTCTGAGGCGGTGGGGAAGCGTGTTCCTGGCCTGGAGCGCCTTCATTTTCTTCGCCCTTGCCTTGACTTCTTCTTTAGCGCACGTCTCCTTGAATTTTTCTAAGTCCTCTTCCTTTATTCGCGGATTGTTAGCATGAATCTTGGACCATGGTTCATTCTTCGTAATCGCTTTCTTCACCAGAACTTTCCAGGCGGACAAGTCGTTGGTGAACCTCACCATCGCCTTGTCATTTATCTTTGTCATGGCGTCGTCGTCCCATGGTTCTTTGCTTTCATCCCGGCCGGGGAAGATTAACCTATTGTGGAACTTCTTTAGGAGCATGTTCTTCATATGTGGTATCTTCTTCAACTTCTCGTCGTTGATGTTGGCGGTTTCCCTGAGGATGCATCCTAGTTGATTGCCCTAGCACGAGCATGCTTCCTCAAGTGCCGTTGGCTCTAATTTCTTGGGGTGCATCTCCGTGACCACAATTTGTCCGATGCCGAGCTCGTTTGGTCTTCGTGACCTCTTCAGCTTTGGTGCTTTACCGGCTACAACAGCATTGTTGCTGGTCTCGGAGGTGGTGTCGGTGCCGGTGCCAGTGCTGGTACCGGTGTCGGCGTCGGTGTCGGGGTTGGTGCCACTGCCGCCACCATGCACCCCCATCTGGTGTTCGTCCAGGTAATCAAAATAGTTATTTGCTGCCTCGATGGGGCATTCTTCGAGGCGAGCAGAACCCCCGGCTTCGGCGTGGCTAGACATGTTTCCTATTCAACAATTGTAAATAAAAGATATAATGAAGAGAAAAAAGGGGCCTATTTTTGGTCGGAATGTTGATTCATTCCCCCCTGCAAATCCCGGGCACTCCATATGTCCTAGTTTCTAGCCCAAGTCATGCCGAAAATCACGGAAATTTTCGGCATGACCTTTGCAAAAAAGTGGACATATGGAGCGCATGAAATTTGCGGGAACGGAAATGAATCAACATTCCAGCAAAACATAAGCCACTCGGATATTCTTCGACATTCAACCAACATTGCAAAATCATATAACATCAATTTGCAGCCAACAGGAGCACATACATAACATCAATTTGCAACCAACATTCAACCAACAAGAGCACATATACAAAGCAAGTACACCTAGTGAAATGACCTCACTAAACATTGCAAAATAGTGATCTTTTCAAAAACCAAAAACTATTGCAAAATGACCTCACTAAACTTTTGCTACTGTTTTTTATTTATAGCTAAAAAAATATAGGAAGGGAGCATCTGTTTTTTATTTATAGCTAATTTATATACCTATAAAAACAGTAGCAAAAATTTTGCTACTGTTTTTTATAGCTAAAAAATTTTTGCTACTATTTTTTATACCTACAAAGCCTAGCTAATTATTTATTTATAGCTAAAAAATTGCTACTGTCTTTTAAAGTACAAAAATTGCTATTTTTTTTATTTAAAGCTACAAAATTTGCTAAACTCTTTTTTATTTAAAGTTTTATATTTATAGCTACAAAAATAATTAATTCCTACTGCTTCTATTACTAAGTAGCAACAATTATGTTTTTAAAAACAATTATTTTTTAAAAAATAAGCAGATATGAACCCTAGATTTTTTTTCTAATTGACTAGAGAGAGGGGGTGGGGGGGAGTGGGGTACCTGAAGGGCGCGACGCAGAGAGAGGGTGAGGTCGACGGCGGCGGACGAGGAGGCCGGAGCGGCGGCGGCGCGGACGAGGAGAGGGTCGGAGCGGGCGGGCAGAGGCGACAAGGCGGGCAGGGGCCGAGGGACGACGGCGGGCAGGGGCGATGGCGGCGGGCTGGGCGGACGGCGGCGCGCGACACAGAGAGGAGGGGGAGAGGTGGAATAGGGGGGGGGGGAATGGCACTTGGCAAAATTTGAGCCCGCGCGGTGGGTTAACTCAAAATAGTAGTAGCGCTAGGTTAGGATCCAGCACTATAGCTAAATTAGCTATAGCGCTGGGTGGTAATCCAGCGCTACTGCTAACTGTTTTAGTTTTTAGTTTTTTTAATTCTAAATTACACATAGTAGTAGCGCTTGGTTAGGATATTAGTTATAGCGCTGGTTCATAATCCAGCGGTACTGATATGTTTTCTTTTCTTTTTATTATTTTCCTTTTCTAGTTTTTAGTTTTCTTTTCTTTTTATTACTTTCCTTTTCTTTTCTGTTTACTTTTCTTTTTCTTTTGTATTGCTTTCTCCCTTTTGTTTTTTTTGTTTTTCTCCCGATGACGGCGTCTCCCTCCCACACTGCACGAATATCACCAGAACCATGCATGTGGTGGTAACATATCAGTTGACCGATAACGGTTACTTAAGTGCGTACACAAAATAGATAAATATATATAAATGATGGTTTCTCAGCTGCGTCAACGACGTTTCACATTGAGCTTCTTCCCTTTCTTATTCGTTGACGAATAATTGAGCCCCTCCTTGTGACTTTTCCGGAACCATGGAGTACGATCTTTCTTAGGTAATGTAGTATTGATTCTTCTTTTCACGTATGCTTCATCGTCATCGTCATCTTCCCTCATCGGGTTGCCATACTGGTCGTAGTCTTCCTCGTTGGCGACTCCAACCATTCCAACGATGCTCCTTTTGCCTTTCCTCACGACAACACGGCTGGGATTGGTCGGGTCGGTTATGAAGAAGCATTGTGTCACGTGCTTAGCGTGTACCCATGGCTCATTTTTGGTGATGGCGTTAACGTTCACGGTAGTGCTCTTCGCGTCGGGTATAGACATGGTAGTGAAATACTTGTTTTCTCTTACGACATCCTTAGCCCATATGACACGAAACATCGTCGCATCGTGCATTCCAGCATAGTCAAGCTCCCAGATCTCTTCGACCCTTCCATAGAATCTTTCAGTTGTGCCGTTGGCGTCGGTCACGCATTCAACTGTCACCCCGGAGTTCTGGTAATCACTGTCCATGTCTTTGGCCTCCATGTACAACGTGTACCTGTTGATATCGTAGGACTGATAGGTCGCAAGTTTGGGTGCGGGGCCATGTGCTTAGGCGTGTATGAGCAATCCGTCCGAACTGCCCTCTTCCGGGGGATTTTCAAGAACTTTCTCTTTGAACCAACGCAAGAAAGTGGCATTGTGCTCTGCAGTAACTTCGTCGTCCGTCTTGAGCATCCCCTCATCACGGTACTGCTTTGCGATGGTTTCTTTGTGCCGTGCCACATAATCATCTACCACATCTAGGTGTTATAGCACTACTAAGTTAGCCTTGTCAAAGTCGTTCCGTCGATCCGAGTAGTCCACGTGCAATTCCCTCCAACCGTTGTTGTGACCTTCTCCTTCGAGCCTCCCATCGTGCTTCTTGACAGGCAAACCAACAACAGGGTCTCTAACGCCTATATAATTCTCGCAAAAGGAGATGCACTCATGCGTTAGATACCCCTGGACGATGCTCCCATCGGGACGGGACATGTTACGAACGAATCCTTTGATGACCCCATTCATCCTCTCGAACGGCATCATGCTGTGAAGGAATGTCGGCCCGAGGTCGATGATGTCGTCCACGATGTGGACACACAGATGCACCATGACGTCAAAGAACGCGGGCGGGAAGTTCGTCTCAAGCTCACATAGTATGACAACGATCTCTTCCTGTAGCCTTCGGAGCTACTTCACACTTATGGACTTTCGAGAGATAACATCGAAGAAGTTGCAGAGACCAGTAAGCGTGTCACGAACGTGCTTGTCCATTATCCCTCTAATGGCAACCGGGAGTATCTGCATCATAATCATGTGACAGTCATGAGACTTCATCCCGCTGAACCTTTTCTTCTTGGTGTCTAGAAATCTGCTTATCTTCCCACAGTAACCGGAACTGACTTTGATTCCCATAAGGCACTTGATGAATTGATCGATCTCCTTCGCACTTAAGGTGAAGCAAGAAGGGGGGCAATAATTCTCGTCCTTCTTGTTGACTTTTCTGCCCCTTCCCCCCTCCTCCATCTCCGTCTCCGTCTCCTCCATCGACTTTTTACGGTGGAGATCTTTCCTGATCTTCAAATCTTCCAAGTCTTTCCTTGCCTTCCACCCATCCTTGGTCTTCTCCGGCATGTTCATCAGTGTGCCAAGCAAGCTCTCGAGGACATTCTTCGTGATATGCATTTGATCAAGGCAATGAGGCCTGTCATGATTGGGCCAGTACTCCAAGTCCCAGAAAACAGACCTCGTTTTCCATACCTTCAGCAGCGGCTCCAGCGCCTTTTTCATCTTTCCCGGCGCAGGGCACTGTTCCCAGTTTTTCAACAGCTCGTTGATTTCGGCGCCGCTCCTCTTACGTGGAGGTCCTCGATGCTCAGCCAACCCATTGAATAGATCTCCACGCTTTCTTCACGGGTCATCCTTCTCGAGCCATCTATGATGCCCCATATACATGATTTTCCCGGACCCGCCTTCTTTCGTTAACGTAAGCTGCTGAGAAGTTGTATCATCCATGCACCTCGTGCATCCGCAGTATCCGTGGGCACACCTAGCCTGAGGTGTACCCGTAACCGAGATAGTCGTGCACCGTCGTCATCAGCGCAGCTCTCATATGGAAATACTCTCCCTTGCTGGCGTCCCATGTCCATGCCGATGTTTTCCATAACGTGTCTAGCTCCTCTTTCAGAAGCCCCATATACAGATTAATATTATTTCCGGGTTGTTTCGGCCCTTGAATCAGCATGCTCATGTGTATGTACTTTGTCTTCATGCACTTCCATGGGGGGAGGTTGTACATCCATACAAAGACGGGACATGTGCTGTGGTTGGTGTTCTGGTTTCCAAACGGATTCATGCCATCGGTACTCGCACCAAGCACGATGTTCCTTGGATCTTCTGGAGCAAATCCAGATACGGCATTAAATGCTCTCCACTAGCTACCATCTACGAGGTGTCTTAGCTTCAGATCATCTCCATCGTCAGGCTTCTTCCTCTCCGCGTGCTAGCGCATGAGCTTTGCTTCCTTAGGATCTACGAAATACCGCTGCAGACGGGGAGTGATCGGAAAGTACCATACAACTTCCTGAGGAGCTTTCTTTCCTGCCTCCTTGTATCGAGAAGCATTGCACACTGGACAGCTGGTTTTTTCCGCGTGCTCCCCCCGATAAATGATGCAATCGTTGATGCATGCGTGGTGTGCGGCAAATCAAAAGGGCAAATGATTTTCTTGGCCTCCTCGACACTAGTAGAACACAGGTTCCCCGCCGGAAGAACTTTATTATGTAGATACTTCAAATGCTCATCGAGGCTTTTGTCTGTCCATTTGTTTTTGGCCTTCGTCTTTAGAAGTTCGAGTGTGAAACTCAAGCGGGTCACCTCGTGATCGCAACCATCATACAATGGAGTCTTCGAGTCTACTTCAAGTTGCGCCAGCTTGGCCTCCTCTCTAGAAGCAGCTCTCTCGCTAGTCGTACTCTTGCGAAGGAGGTCTTGAACATGAGAGTCCTGCACAACTGCACTTAGTAGCGTCGAAGACTGCGGCGTGACCGCCGCCTCTTCTCCGCCATGTCCAGACTCTTGTTCGCCACGTCCGGAATCTTCTCCGCCACCGTCATTTCCGGACTCTTCCCCGCCACCATGTCTGGCGCCATTGTCTTCGTGTCGATCGGTCATCTCTTCGTCTAGCCCCATGTCGTTATTCCATGCCATGTGGACGTCCTCATCATCATCATCTTCTTCACTTATCCACCGAGTATAGCCATCCATGAAACCATTCATCAGCAGGTGCGCCTTCAAACTGCCACGATCAAAAGGGTCCAAAAGGACTCCTTCTTTGCATCTTGTACACGGACATCTAATCCTAGTCCGATTATATGCATACATGTCCATCACCACGGATTGCCTGAATCGCTCCATGTTCCATCCACTCACCTTCATGACCTACTGCACGGTATAACAAGCAAAAGGGTTATAAACAAAATGCATGCATGCATCAAAGTCATATAAAAAATTTGGCATGACCTTGCCTAAAAATAGGACATATCGAGTTTGCTCGAAATTCACCGAAACGGAAATAAATCGACATTTCGGCAAATCATAAGCAACTCGGGGGCATGTCACTCGCATAAATCTCTCCATATCCCAAACACACATATTCCCATTCACACACATATTCCCATTCTTTAAATGAACAACTTTTTACTCACCTATATATCTCCCGAGAGAGACCGAGCATGGCTAGATGAGGCCTTTCGCTACCTATAGGGATCGAAAGTGTGGATGGCTAAATAACTAGCTAGATCTAGTTGTTGGGAAGGAGAGATGACTCTAGTTAACTAATGGAGAGGGAGTTATGGTGGAGGGGGGCTTAATGGGGAAGAAGAGAGGTATGTAGGAGGAAGAGAGAGATGAGAAGGCCATTATGGACGAGAGTTATGATGGTGGGGGGGCATTAATGGGGAGAGAAGAGAGGTAGGAGGAAAGAGAAGAAGGGCAACAATGGTTGAGAGGGGGAGAGGGGAAAGGAGGGGGGAGGAGGGGAGAGGGGGGGAAAGGTGGCACCAGCCGCAACTAGCTGTAGTGCTGTTTCACAGAAAGCGCTGCTGCTATGGTACTTAGTAGTAGCACTTTCCAGGAAAAGCGCTACTATTAAGTGGGGCCCATTAGCAGTAGCGGTTCAATAAAATAAAGCTCTACCGCTAAAATCTTAGTAGTAGCGCTGTATTCCGGACAGCGCTGCTACTACAGCTAGCATCGGTGGCCTCATCTGGTCCCACTTAGCAGTACCGCTTTTTTGTTTTCCAGCGCTACTGCTAAAGAGTTACTAGTAGCACTGCCCTAAAACGGCGCTACTGCTAACAAGCAGCAACACTTGTTATTTTCCAGCGCTACTACTGATGTCCTACCTATAAGCATTTCCCTAGTAGTGCATGCCAGCGCTTTCTTTGACAGCATTTTGAAACGTCAGGCCTTGTCCTTCTCAAAGTGCAGGATCAAACACACCCCTTTTTTTATTGCAGATTTTTTCCATTGTTCTTGCTGTCTCTGCCCGTTATCACCAGAAGACTCTTTGTTTTCCTCCAGATATACATGTATATTTTCCTCATTCTCCAGATTTGAAGTGCACTCTAATCTAGCCCACTTAGAAGAGAACAAGATACCCTCTTCCTATCATGTGAAGGCTCACTATTATCACAGACAGTACTTCACAAATTTCGGATCAATAATGCCAGCAGCAAACTCATCACAACGACGTGAGTGTGCCTCATGCCTATTCCTCGGCTGTCGAGGAGGCTCATCTTGACAGAAACTGCTAAACCTTCCACCAGGGACCTCAGGCATCTGAAGATCCGCATGGAACTGAGAGTTGAATCATGACAGAATGTCCAGCATTCTGGACATTTGAACACTGCGCCAAAGAAGAATTTTCTGCAATTAAACCAAGGACGTGCACAGAGCAAACTTCTCTTTCTTCAACTTCACACTTTCGCCTATACTCCAACTCCCTATCTTGGAGTTCCTCCATCTCATTGGACACAGTTAAGGGTGACTTGTAGGCGGATATGGGCGCAGCAGCGGGGTTGGAGGTTGGCCGCGGTGAAGACGAAGACAGCTCACCCGCGGCGGGTTACAGCAGCGGTGGCTCGTGGGTTACAGGGCCACATGAAAAGAGGCACCGCGGGCGAGGGGAGACCGCGGTTGAGTGGAGGCAGCTCGGGCCAGCCTCAACCGAGGAGGAGCAAGGTCGAGGCAACTCGAGGAGGCCTGCAGCGACTTCGAGGACTGCTCCGGTGGCTCACAGCGAGCGTGAGGCCTGATTGGCCGTTTGAGATGGCAGTGAATCCAGCGAAGCGGGGCGGCTCGCGGATGAGGATGAACGAGGGCGGCTTGGACGAGGTGAGGCGCGAGGCGAACCAAGGCGGCTTAGCCGGAATAACGGCAAGGCCGGTGATGCAGAGGCGGGCGGCTCAATCTGCCGGAAGCGAAGGCGCCCGGCGGCTCAGATCAGAGACTGAGGCGGCAGGCGACTTGAGGTCGGCGCGGTCGAAACTGCGATTGGAGTGCGAGGTCAGGAGGTGGCGGAGGCGAGCTGAGGTGGCCGAAGACCCGAGGCCGCACCCGCGGCTACGTGCTGTCGGCGGCGGCGGAGGCCAGCCACCAACTGGACACGAGGCAAGGTCGACAATGGGGCGGGTCAACGGAGGAGCCCGAGTCTGAGGAGAATTTGCTCCCGGGTCGTGGCCCTTTTCCTTCGTCCCTTTTTTTTTGCTTGATCTTCGCGTGGGTAGATGGGTCTCTGTACACAGGCTGGTTTCTTTTTTCCTATAAACCAGACAAGTAGCAGCAGTTGATCTATGCCAATTAGTCTCAGATTAGTACCAGCAGCAAACATCGATCTGTTGGATTGACCGATCGCCACAGACACGTGCGGCGGCGCATAAGCTGAAACCCTAGCTTCTCTTGAACTCAAATCTTCACAGATTGTAAGTCTGGGCTGATGAATTTGAATCTGATGCAGACCCTTCCAAACTGGCTCTTCTTTACCCGAAAAATTGTGAACTTCTCGATCCCTGGAAGAGATCCCTCCAAAAACTCAACACCACCGTGCGCCGGCCCCACGGTGGGCGCCAACTATCGTGGATTTGTCACGGCAGATGTCCTCGTGAAAAATGACTTAGTCGTGAGGCCAATGCATCTATGTGGTAGCTTGAGAGGGGTTGAGTGGGATGATAGACGCGAGGTTTTACCCAAGTTCGGCCCCTCACGGTGGAGGTAAAAGCCTACATCCTGCTTCATTGATATTGATCATGGTGATGCTCACGATTACATGGGTGCTCTTTCGCTACCTCTATCTCATGAGCTATTGACTTGTCTGTCTTAACTTGTAAAACTTGTCCCCCATGGGGTGCCCTGCTCCTCCTTATATAAGTTGGAGGGGCGGGTTACATGTGGAGTCCTAGTAGGATTAGGACTATTCTATTACAAGTGGAGTCGTAGTCTTGCTTCCTTTGTAAGGGAATATTCCTTATGCCTTTCCTCTTAAGCCGGCCTACCATAACTTGAGCCGGCCTACTGGGCCTTGGGTCTTGTCATCCATCTGACCCGCCGTCGGGGTCATTAGTGAGTCGCCAGTCTTCGGGCGGGTTACTAATGAAACGCCAAGTCCCAGCCGGGTCATATATCCGGCAGGGTCATACCGTGAGGTATATCCCTGACAAGATGTATTAGTGATAATACTCGAGATGTATTTGAGATTATATTCGATAATATTCGAGACGATGTATTCGAGATTATATTATTCGATAATATTCGAGACGATGTATTCGAGATTATATTCAATGATGCATATTATCTGGATTATTCGAGATGTAAATATTAGTGATATTATTCGAGATGCATTCTAATTTGAATACTAAATTGTTTTTTCTTTCTTCTGGATTAGTTAAACAAAAGCTATGGACAATACCGGCAGAGAAGGAGAAGAGACTATGTTCGACATCATACGCTCCCCGAGCCCAGATGAGAATGAAGAAGATGATGGCTCGCAATATCTGAAAAATACTGGTGAGGGTATGATATTTGATGAAGACGAACGAATAGATGAAGTCCAGAACAATGATGACGAAGGAAATGTTGTTCTTCAAATAACAAAGACCGGCGAGGTATATTTATATAATGCATCTCGTGATCATCACATGTTTTAATCGATTTGTATATATATTAACGAATCGATCTTTCTTCTTTTAGCCCTTCGGATCGAGCAAATCTTCTACCAGCAGCAGGGCAGTTTGAGGCCCGGCCAAAAAGTTGTAGGCTGGCGTAAAGTACAACATCGATGCCATCAAGCGTAATGGCGAACCGCTTGAACCTAAGAAGAATGCGAACAAGTTCATTCGTCAATGCGGAGTTATTGTCAGGGACCAAATCCCGATCTCCGTTCAAGAATGGAAAAAAGCCAGCAAAGTGAGATCTAGATGTTACTTTTGTCGACCAAAGAGCAAAAGATCTGCCTTGGGAATCACTCATGTCACATTTCACTCTACCAGATCATATGTCAGATGCAGATCACAAGAAAGTCAAGAATAGTGCTCTTAAGAAGATGGCGATAGCATTCAACAACCACAAGAAAAATATATGGGGCACGTACGTCAAAGCAGGAAAGCAGACTCCAGAATTCAAGGGAACACTGGAGAAGGCAAGAGATCACTGGGACGCTTTCGTGAACTTCAAGGAATCAGAAATAGCTCAGGAACGGTCGAGAATAAGCAGTATTAACGCTGCAAAAAAAGAAGTGGCACCATAATCTGGGGCCAGGTGGCTACGAGGTGGCCTGGCCTAAGTGGGATATCGCTGAGCAAGAGATGATTGCTGCAGGGGTCACTCCAGTTACATTGAGCTGGCCCGAAAGGTGCAGGACTTGGTTTTATGCGCATGGGGGGAAGTTGGACCCAAAGACAAGGCTGGTTTTGGAGCGGGCAAGTCTTAAAGAAGCCTCCGACGGTTTACTTGTTGCAATAGAAGAGGCTCGAACGGGGGTGTTCACGCCCAACAGAGAGAACGACGAGCTTACGCGTGCCTTGAAGAATCCTGAACACCCGGCAAGAACACGAGGCAAAGGCGTTGTTCTGTGGTTTGAGGGGTTCGCGGATTGGAACGGCACTTACAGAAGCCGTGCGAGAAAGAGGTAGCAGGAGGAGGAGAAGAGGAAGCTGGAGGAGGAGAAGAGGAAGGAGGAAGCAGACCGCCTTCAACTGGTAGAATCAAAGCACGCGGAGTTGGAATGCGCTTTCAGGCGGCAGCAGCAGCAGATCAACTCACTTAGCCAGGAAAGGGCGTCTCAGCTTCAGCAGCAAGCAGATCCAGCATTGAATAGCACAGTCCCATCTATGCCGAGAAGCAGCATGGGTTCCACCCAGGCCGATGATGCACTGCTGGCTAGCTACCCTGTGGATGATATCAAAGATAGGACTACTTGTGAGCTTCACATGAAAGAGAAGAACATATCCATGAAGGTGGCGGACGGCTATGCTTTAACAAATCTCCCTGAAGCAACCTTCCATTGCAATCCGATTCCAGCTGGCTATGCTCGTGTCAGGGTTGATGAAGTGATGACAGGATATTATGAGCTAGAGCTTGACATTCCTGGAGGTGACAAGGAGCGCACACTGGGAGATGCCATACATCGTATCATTCTATGGAAAAAGGATTGCATCGTCTTTCCAAGGCCACCGACTCCTGCTCCAACAAGTCCGCCGCATCAGTCGACTCCTGCTCCTCCATGTCCTGCGCCGCGTCAGTCGACTCCTGCTCCTCCATGTCCAGCGCCGCGTCAGTCGACTCCTCCTCCTCCAAGTCCGGCACCGCGTCAGCCGACTCCTCCTCCTCCAAGTTCGGCACCACGTCAGCCGACTCCTCCTCCTCCAAGTCCGGCACCGCGTCAGCCGTCTCCGCCGCCTTAGCAACAACGGAATAGAGGCGCCGCAGCTACGGCGCCTAGCGGTACAATAGGCAAGAAATTCAAATATGGTATAAGCCTCAAGCCTCTTCTGAAGTTGCCTTACCACATGACTGGCAAGGAATACAATGCCGAAGTGGCTGCCCAAGTGAAGGCCCATTTTGCATCGAAACCCACCCCTCCCCGGCGCCAAATGAGAAAGTACCTGAGAAAGTCATACAACACTTTATTGATAATGCTCAACTGGTTGTGAAGCATAGGGACTCAGACTATGAGCGCTCTATCAAGAAGGTATATCGTGCACAAAGACAGAATGAGTCGAGCTCGAGCTCGAGCCAAGCAGTTGGCAAAAAAAGCGGAAAAACTATTCCCCAGTTGGGAGAACAGGCAGTGCAATCGATCCCGCCGCTCATTGTACAACCACATGGGAGTACCACCGATCAGCTGGTAATAACCGATGATCATAGAAGGCAGGCTAAAGAGGCCGGTGTCACTGTTGAACAACTCCTAGGCATCGAGGAATTCCAAACATTTACAGAGGAGGAACTAAAATGGAAATTTGTCCACGGCCAACCTCTTGTATAGCCTGAGGAGATCCCGCTTGTATCAACGAGAATGTATGAATTGCATGAGTGGTACCTGAGAGAAGTAATGAACGGGCGAGATTCCCTCATGGTGAAAGTCAAGGAAGAGCATTACTTCCACGCAAAAGATTTGTGGGTTGAGTTTCAAGAAATGTTTCAGTTATTCAACCAAGACGCACTCGACAAATCTATCGTCAGTTGCTGTTGTCTGTAAGTGATTTCTTTCAGTAATTTAAGTCTCTAGCTAGCTGTGCTCGTTCATTATCTTTAATTATCATCACTATATTCTTTTTTGTGGTATTATGCAGAATGAAGATGTATGAAATTAAAAGAGATGGACGCTATGGCATTGGGTTCGTTGACCCAAATACCATTAATCAAGAGACATGGTCACGTGAATGGGATCGAAAAGACACAGAGAGAAGCTTGCTACAGTTTTTGAAGCGACTAAATACCCAACCGGAAATACTACTTCCTTACAACTTCAGGTGAGTGACACTGTCTTGTACTACAAATTCTGTTTTTTGCTTACTAGATGTTAATAAGTGTAGTTGATGAGTTATGCACATGCCCACTTAATTATACAAACGTGTGCGCATGCACCACTGGATCCTGCTAATCATTGAAGTTGACGAGGAAAAAGTTCAAGTACTGGACTCACTACTTAAAGACGTTAATGACTACGCAATCGTGAGGGGGATGGTCGACATGGAATTTCAATCATTATTGCACTATGTCAGCCTCTTTAGTTCATTTCCTGATATCAACTAATTAATAACTCCTTTATTCATTTTCTTTTCCGGCGGGCAGGGCTTGGCAAAAGTTCATCAAACAAGTTGAAGGCGCATGGAAACCACAGCTGAAATGGGTGCGACCCAGGGTACGTAATTAAGTAGTACTAGCTAGCTACGTCCGCGCATCTCTTTAATTCTAGTTTCAATACAATTATCATGCTTGATTAATTATTATCTGATTGAATTCTGTTCATGTAAAGACCCTGAAGCAGGCGCCGGGGAATAATTTATGTGCATACTATGTTTGCGAGAACATTCGCATGATGACGTCCGAAAGGAGCAAAGATGCTAGATCACTTTGGGTACATTTACCAGAACACTATTCATAATTTTTACATCATTATCTAATATATATACACACTACTAATACATTCATATTGATCTCCTTCTTTAAAGATGTCGGAGATGCGGGATAAGCTCCTACCAACGGATCGCGTATGAGCAATTCAAGAGGAAATTGCGGGATTTTTGCTCGACCAGGTCATAAATCCCAAAGGAGAATACCATTACACCTAATGCCTCTATGTAATGATCTGCAAATTGTAGGAGAAATTGTATATACCAAATTGTATACATATATGTGTGTATGTGAATGGTCGTACGAAAAATTCAATGATATATATATGATTGTTTCTACGAGAAATTATATTTATATATATATATATATATATATATATATATATATGCATAACGTGTAGAGTATGTAGTAGCGTAAAATATGTTTGAAATGAAAAAGAATTAAACGGAAAACACAAAATTAAAAGGAAAAATAAACAATAAACCCCTAAACCCTAAACCTTTTAGTCCCGGTTGGTGTAACCAACCGGGACTAAAGGCCCCCAGCCCCCCGGCGCGGGCTCGTGCCACGTGGTGGGCCTTTGGTCCCGGGTCGTGACGAACCGCCACTAAAGGGGGGAGCATTTAGTCCCCACCCTTTAGTGCCGGTTGCTGAACCGGGACTAAAGGTCCTTACGAACCGGGACTAAAGGCCGATTCTACACTAGTGGTAATTGCCTGCATCTAGCAAGGTCCACCCCGTGTTCCATGTCTCCTTGCTACATAAGGTCCTCAAACCTGAGGAACAAGTGTTGCGATCGCTTCCACCACCAGAGGTTCGTCTGCAAGTTCCTGAGAAAAATCTCGAGCGGCGTGTGGTGACTCATGGAGCTAAGCGGATCCTGCAGGTGCTAGTCAAATGGTCTAATAGCTCGGATGAAATGGCTACTTGGGAGGACTCGGAGACGTTCAAGCAAATGTTTCCCAAGGCGTTGGCTTGGGGCCTTGGGGGCAAGCTGCATCTCAATAGGGGGAGATTGTCAGCCACAAGAGAATGGAAGCATGGCAAGATGAAACAACTTCAAACATGCTACTTGTGAGCTGTGTTGGGATTTTCACGAAAAGAAGAGGATGATGCAGTACAGTTGAGATAAGTATTTCCCTCAGTTAAGAACCAAGGTTATCAATCCAGTTGGAGAATCACACAAAGCCTTGTGAACAGCACATGCACACACAAAAGCAAATACTTGCACCCAACGCAAACAAGGGGGTTGTCAATCCCCTCGACGGTTACTTGCAAGAATTAAATCTCGTAGTGGTAGGTAAATAAATAAATTACAAAACAAAATAAAAGAAATAAAATTGCAGCATGGTATTTTTGTATTTTTATATATGATAAAAGTAGACCTGGGGGCCATAGTTTTCACTAGAGGCTTCTCTCTCGAGCACATAGCATACGGTGGGTGAACAAATTACTGTTGGGCAATTGATAGAAGCGCTTAGTTATGACGATATTCAAGGAAATTATCATGTATATAGGCATCACGTCTGAGACAAGTAGACCGACCCATCCTGCCTGCATCTACTACTATTACCCCACCCATCGACCGCTATCCAGCATGCATCTAGGGTATTAAGTATAAAACAGAGTAACGCCTTAAGCAAGATGACATGATATAGATAAAGTAAACCAATCAATATGAATAAACCCCGTTGTTTTACCCTTAATGGAAACAATACAAATATGTGTCTTGTCCCTTTCGGTAACTGGTATATGGAGCACCGCAAGATTGAACCCGTCACAAAGCACCTCTCCCATTGCAAGATAAATCACTCTAGTTGGCCAAACCAAATGGATAGATCAGAGAGAAATATAAAGCTATAATGATCATGCATAATAAAGTTTAGAAAAGAATCAATTAATATTCTTGAAAAATTTGATCACAAACCCATAATTCATCGGATCAATTGCTCAAAAAACAATTCGTCAGATCCCAACAAACACACCACAAAAGAAGACTGCCTCGGATAGAACTCCAAGAACATCAAGGAGAACATTGTATTGAAGATCAAAGAGAGAGAGAGAACAAGCCATCTAGCTACTAGTTATGGACCCGTAGGTCTGTGGTGAACTACTCACGCATCACAGGAAGGGCAGCAAGGATGATGTAGAAGCCCTCCGTGATTGATTCCCCCTCTGACGGAGTACCGAAAAATGCCTTCAAACGAGATCGTGGAAGAACAGAAGCTTGCGGCGATGAAAAAAGTGTTTTGGATGGCTCTCTGGTATATTTGGAATATTTGGGAAATTATAGATGTGGAATTAGGTCAAGAGGTGCCACGAGTGGCCCACAAGCA
The DNA here is from genome assembly GCA_011799875.1 of Thinopyrum elongatum. NCBI lineage: Eukaryota > Viridiplantae > Streptophyta > Magnoliopsida > Poales > Poaceae > Thinopyrum > Thinopyrum elongatum. Next base: position 36,301,644 of record CM022303.1, on the reverse strand, counting down.
TGGGGAGCGTCCCCCTAGGGCGCGCCTAGTGAGCTTGTCGCTCCCTCATTGCTCTTCTGGTCTTCTCCCAAACCTTCGTGGGTCCTTTGGTCCAGAAAAACGTAATCCAAAGATTTGTCTCCGTTTCTTATTGATTTTCTGAAAAGCTAAAAACAAGAAAAAAAACAACAACTGGCATTGGGCACTAGGTTAATAGAATAGCCCCAAAAAATGATATAAAATAGCATATAAATTCATATAAAACATCCAAGATTGATACTGTAAGTGCATCTAGTGCCCCTTAGTGATTTTGGTGTATTGAAGACTTATAGGTTAAGGGTCTAATGTGTTTGTGAGTATACACAGGTCTATAAGTCTATGAGGAGTTTGTTAATTACGATGAATGTCGACCCCTAAAAATGAATGTCTTCAACTGAAGACTTTGGTTTTCTTGAAGACTTTGAAAGTGAAGAAATTGGTGTGACCCTAAAGACTTGATATTCATGCGAGGATTATGAAGCATGAAGACTTTTGTTTTCATAGTTTCATTTTCTTCTTCTTGAGTCATAGGAAACACCGTACAGTTAAAGGGGGTCGAGGTAAAACTAAGGAAAAATTTCCAAGTGATGCTCAACTCAAAATCCTACACCTACCCAATCCTTTCGAGTGAAGCCATTGGAAATCTCATACAGTTTAGTCAAGTTCTTCAGTGACAGAGACGAAGTTCTTCTGTTCTCTGAGGAATTTGTTCTGACTGAGGAGTTAGAAATTCGCCAGTGCGGATTGCCTACAAGTGAGGATTATGATAGACCTGAGGAATTTGATACTCAAATTTCTGACCGTTGCTGTGCTACGTGCCAGCTGTCCCAAAATATCTACCCACCTAACGGTCATATCATTGAAGGGCATTTATGTCTTATCATGTCAGGCTGCTCCCTAGGCTATAAATAGCCGCCCTCTACAACCACTAGCTGGTTGGCTGCTCCGAGAGATAGATTGACACATGTCATTTAGAGCATCCCATCCTCCGAGGACTTTGAGCGAAAATCATCAAGTGAGGAAAAACCCAAAAACCCAAACACCTACAAACCCAAAGTGATTGAGCATCACTGAAGAGATTGTTCCTGTGTGGAACCGACTCTTGTTACCTTTGAGGACTGTGCATCCTCCAGACAGTTAGGCGTCATGGTCTAGAGCATCCAAGAGGAAATTGTGGATTGCCGAGTGACCGAGTATGTGAAGGTTTGGAAGTCACCTGAAGACTTACCACGAGTGGTTGGGCGAGGTCTGTGTGACCTTAGCTCAAGGAGAATACGGTGAGGACTAGGTGTCCTGGACTGTGTGTTCAGGACTGGGTGTCCGGGACTGTGTGTCCTCAGGTTTAAATACCTAGCCGCTCCAACCAGACGTACAACTGTCACAGCAGTTGGAACTGGTCTACCAAATCAGTGTCTTCACCGAGCTACTGGTTCTATTTCCTCAACCCTTTCATTTCCTCGCATACTTGCTATGTATTTGATCATTACTGTTTGAAGACTTTGTCTGAAGACTTTCTCAATTTCCTCAGTTCAAATTCTTCAGTCAGTTTGTCTTCAGCCTGCTTATCCTGTGTTTACGCTACTCGTACTCTGTGCTTGTTTTCATTTCATCATGATGACTGTGCTACTGCTCTGTTATGCTTGCATCTGAGTACTCATTCCGCTGCTAAGTAGTTCGTCGCTTAGGAATTTCCTCACCTTGAAATTCCTCAGTGACGAATTTGTAAAAATCGCCTATTCACCCCCCTCTAGTCGATATAATGCACTTTCAATTGGTATCAGAGCAAGGTACTCCCTTGTTCTGTGTGATTTTGGTTTAACCACCTGGAGTTTTAGTTATGTCGACTGCAGGCATGATCAAGGTCTCAGCTGAGTGTCCTACCTTCGATGGGACGGACTACCCCTACTAGAAGAACAAGATGCGCATGCATCTTGAGGCAATTGACAACGACCTCTGCTATGTTGTGGAAAAGGGTGTTCCCTCTGTCACTCCTTCCGTAAACGCTGCTGATGTGAAGAGATTCAAGCAACTCGACTCTCAAGCGAAGAATATCATATGTGGCCATCTGAGCAAAGGGCAGTATGGCAGAGTGAGTGCTTTGGAGACAGCTAAGCTTATCTGGGATAGGCTGTCAAAGGTCAACGAAGGAGTCTCAACTCAACGTGACTCTCGAGTTGACGTTCTTCGCAATCTCTTCAACCGCTTCAAAAGACTCGACAACGAAAATGTTCAGCAAACCTTTGATCGCCTCACTGACATTTCAAACGAGCTTCAAGCACTGGATGCCACTGACATCACCGACCATGAGGTGGTGAAGAAATTGCTGAGGTCACTCGATTCTTCATTTGATACACTGGCACTGATGATTCAAGAACGTGGTGACTACAAGTCACTTGATCCTGCTGATATCCTCGAGAGGCTAAATACTCATGAATTCCAACTAGCTGAGAAGAGAGATCTCTACGGACCGAGCTATGGTAGATCTCGTGCACTGAAAGCCAAGGCAGTCTCTGAATCTGAAGATGAAGATTCTGGTAGCAGCCTTGGTGATCCTGAAGAACTGAGTCAGGAGCTAGCAATGCTCGTGAGGAAATTCCAGAAGTTCTCTAGACGTGGCCGATTTGGAAAATCCTCAAGAGGTGATGACATGAAATCAGATTCCTCATCACGTGATTACAAGAAGAGAACTTGCCATAAATGCAAGAAACCTGGTCACTACATTACTGATTGTCCTCAGTGGGAGAAGGGATCAAAGAAGAAGAAATACAAGGATGATAGTTCAGATGACTCTAAGAGGAAGAAGAAATCCTCAAAGTCCTCATCATCAAGATCTTCAAAGTCTTCATCTCACAAGAAGAGCAGCTCCAAGAAAGCTCGGGCATTCATTGGCAAGGAAATGGACTTTGAAGCTGAATCTGAGGAACATGAGGAAGAAGAGGCATCTGAGGAGTCAGACTCTGGTGTGGCGAGCCTAGCCCTCGCTACTGCTTACGTTAGCAAGTCCATCTTCAACACTGAGGAAAATGGCTTCCCCAACACTGCTGATGACGGCAACGATGACTATGCTCCCACCTATTGCTTCATGGCAAAAGGTGCCAAGGTACTCAAATATCCCTCCTCTGAATCAAGTGAGGATGAATCTAATGATAACCTCAAACCCAGCTATTCCAAACTTGCTAATATTGCTGTTAAACAACAAAAGGCTTTGGAAAAGGTTCAAAATATGCTAGACAAAGCGATGATCTGTTAGGTGAGGAAATTGATCGAACTCAAACACTGACTGATAATCTTCAGCAACTACAGTCTAAGTTTGACAACCTTCAAGGTTGTCATGAAACTCTCCTAGCCGATCATGAGAAGCTTTCTTATGAATTTCTTCAAAGAAAGCAAGATCTTGAGAAGCTAAGGGTGAGTCATGAAGATCTTCAGAAGGAAAATGATTCTTTGCTTGCTCAACAGATCAGTTCCGCTCAGGAAGAATTTATTCCACCATGCTTGAAATGCATTGAACGTGAAACTGCTAATTCTTCACCTGAATGTTCAAATGCTTCCATTGCTGCAAATTCTTCAACTATCTCTGTGGTCACAAATTCCTCATCTGAGGATACCACTAGTATCACTGACGAAAATGCAGGGTTGAAGGAATTGTATGTGACAGGCATGTACAAAAGCCTCAAAGGGCATCAGACTCTTTGTGATGTGCTCAAAAAGCAGATCTTGAACAGGAACCCTAGGAAAGAGGGTATTGCCTTTGAGAGGAAACTCAATACTGATGGAACCTACTGGAAACCGGAGCAGTATCCCAAAACCTCATGGGTTGCTGCGAAGGGACCTCCCGTAGATCCATCCACTTTATCTGGCTTTACATGTGAATCCTCATATTCATCTGATGAGTCATTTGACTCCAACTATAAACTGTTCAAAAATCAGAATGGTGAGGTATTTGCTAGATATGTTGGATCTAACTGCAGGAATGGTCCCCCTATGAAGAAAATCTGGGTTCCCAAAAAGTGCCTTGAAAGTCTTCAGGTGAATGTCCTCATGACACCACCTGTGAAGAATAAGAACCCCAGATCAAATTCTTCATATGAATCAAATTCCGCACATGGATCAAAGTCCTCACATGAACATCATCGTGCTAACACTTCTGTTTCGCAGGGAAAGCCTAAGGGCTATGAATATATGCATTATTCTTCAAATCATTATGTTCATAAGTCCTCGAAGAATTTCTCTGCTTATTCATATGCTTACCCTAACCCCTCTTATGTGAAACGAAGTGGTCTGGCGTCTATGCCACCTTTCTCTTATGGAGCTCGCAGAATGATGAACTCTTTGCCACCCCTCCAGATGTGGGTGGTGAAGAAAAGGAACTAATCTCTTATGCAGGGTCAGGTCTCCAGACGAACTAAATCGTCTGAAGAATTTGCTGGAGACCTGAAATGCTTGAAAGGACGCAAGCTAATCATGAAGAAATGATTTATTCATTTCTCACGTCCTCACATTGCTATATATACATATGTTGCTTTAATTGATGAAATATGTCTGATGAATTTGATGTCATATTCTTCACTCTGAAGTATATGAGTTCGTAAGATGCACCAATTCATCTGCAGGATGATTTACCCAAAGCTACTGAGTGGGTCCTCGATAGTGGATGTACAAATCACATGACCGGTGACAAGAGCTTACTAATGAACACTCCTTTATCTCCATCACACTTGAAGCATATCACCTACGCTGACAAAGGCAAAAGCAAGGTATTGGGTCTAGGCAGGGTTGCAATCTCAAAGGATCGACACATGGATAAAGTCATGCTTGTCGAGTCCCTCGGATTCAACCTCATGTCTGTCTCAATGCTTTGTGATCTTGATATGGTTGTTGTCTTTGGCAAATATCGTTGCTTAGTGCTCATGGAATCTGACAATTCCAAAGTCTTCGAAAGCTTTAGGAGAGGAGACTTGTATATTGTTGATTTCTCTGCAGGACCACAGCCTGCCACTTGTCTACTTGCTAAAGCTTCAGAAGGCTGGCTATGGCATCGACGACTGGGTCATGCTGGCATGAGGAACTTACACACGCTCGTGAAGAAAAAGCACGTCATTGGCATCGAGGGTGTCAAATTCCTCAAAGATCATCTTTGTGGGGCTTGTGAGGCTGGAAAGATGACCAGAGCCAAGCACCCCTCGAAGACTATCATGACTACTTCTCGTCCTTTTGAATTGCTTCATATGGATCTCTTTGGCCCTACTCATTATGCCACACTATCAAATGCAGCATCTCTATATGGCTTTGTCATTGTTGATGACTATTCTCGTTACACATGGGTGCATGTCATTACTTACAAGACTGAAGTGCAGGAAGTCTTCAGACGATTTTCCTCAAGGGCTTCGACGAATTTCGGCGTGAAGATCAAGCATATATGTAGTGACAATGGGACTGAGTTCAAGAATACTGGTCTTGATGACTATCTCGATGAACTTGGTATTACTCATGAGCTATCTGCCCCATACACTCCTTAGTAGAATGGCGTTGTGGAGCGCAAGAACATGACTCTTGTTGAGATGGCTCGCACCATGCTTGATGAATACAAGACACCTCGTCACTTCTGGCCTGAGGCAATTGATACTGCATGCCACATCATCAACAGGGTATATCTTCACAAATTCTTCAAGAAGACCTCATATGAACTCCTCACTGACAAGAAACCCAATGTGAGTTATTTCAAAGTCTTCGGTGCTAAATGCTGGATTAGAGATCCACATCACAATTCTAAATTTGCACCGAAAGCACATGAAGGTTTTATGATTGGTTACGGAAAGGACTCGCACACCTACAGGGTCTTCAATGCCTATCACAACAAGGTTGTTGAAACTGTAGATGTGCGGTTCGATGAAACTAACGGCTCGCAAAGAGAGCACCTACCTCCTGTGCTAGATGAAAAGACGCCTGAGGAAACCATCAAGTTCAAAGCTACTGAGGATGTCATTCCTAGCGAAGAATCTGCTGAAGAAATCATTCCAGAACATGAAGAACAGCATGCTGGCGCATCTGAAGAAAATGGCTCTGAAGAAAATGCTGAGCCAAATCAAAGTCGTCAACCTGCTCATCCCCGCGTTGCAAATGAAGTACAGACTGAGAGAATCATCAACGACATCAACGCACCAGGTCCTCTGACTCGCTCAAAAGCTTCACATTTATCTAAGTTTTGTGGGCATTTTGCTTTCGTCTCTATCACAGAGCCCACCAAAGTTGATGAGGCATTTCTGGAGCCTGAATGGATTCAAGCAATGCAAGAGGAATTACATCAATTCAAGCTGAACAATGTGTGGGAGCTTGTCAAGCGACCGGACCCATGCAAGCACAATATCATCGGTACCAAATGTATCTACCGCAACAAGCAAGATGAAAATGGCCTAGTGGTGAGGAACAAGGCTCGTCTTGTAGCTCAAGGCTACACACAGGTTGAAGGAATTGAGTTCGATGAGAATTTTGCACCTGTTGCTAGACTTGAGGCTATTCGCATATTGCTTGCTAATGCTAACCATCATAATATCATCTTATATCAAATGGATGTGAAAAGTGCATTCCACAATGGTAAGCTTGAGGAAGAAGTATATGTTGCTCAACCCCCAGGTTTTGAAGACCCTAAACATCCTGACAAAGTCTTCAGACTCAATAAGGCCCTCTATGGCCTCAAGCAGGCCCCTCGGGCGTGGTATGATACTCTGAAGGAATTCCTCATGAAGAAAGGCTTCAAACCCGGTTCACTCGACCCAACTCTTTTGACCAAAACCTATGATGATGAATTATTCATGTGCCAAATATATGTTGATGATATTATCTTTGGCTGTACTAACCAACATTACAGTGCCGAATTTGCTTACATGATGAGTGAGGAATATCAAATGTCCATGATGGGAGAATTGAAATTCTTCTTAGGTCTTCAAATTCTTCAACAACATAATGGCATTTTCATTTCTCAAGAGAAATACCTCAAGGACGTTCTGAGAAAATTCGGTATGCAAGAATGCAGAGGCGTCAAAATCCCTATGCCCACAAATGGCCATCTATGCACTAATGAAAATGGAATAGACTTCGATCAAAAGGTATACCGCTCCATGATTGGTTCTTTATTGTACCTATGTGCATCTAGGCCGGATATTATGCTTAGTGTTTGCATGTGTGCCCGTTTTCAAGCTACACCGAAGGAATCACACTATAAGGTTGTGAAACATATTCTTCGATATCTAGCTCACACTCCAACACTTGGATTATGGTATCCCAAGGGCTCGGTTTTTGATCTCACTGGATATTCTGACTCTGACTATGCCGGTGATCCTGTGGACCGCAAGTCAACTTCAGGCACATGCCATTTCCTCGGACGATCCTTAGTATGTTGGTCCTCGAAGAAGCAGAACTGCGTATCACTCTCTACTGCTGAAGCTGAGTATATTGCTGCTGGTTCTTGCTGTGCTCAATTGCTATGGATGAAGCAAACCCTCAAGGACTACGGCATCAATGTGAAGAATGTGCCACTCTACTGCGACAACGAGAGTGCCATCAAAATTGCTCATAACCTAGTTCAGCACTCGAAGACAAAGCACATCAAGATTCGTCATCATTTTCTTCGAGATCATGTGTTGAAGGGTGACATCTCTATTGATCCCGTGAAGTCTGAAGAATAGCTAGCGGATATCTTCACAAAGCCCTTGGATGAGAAGAGATTTAGCAAGTTGCGGTGTGAGCTAAATATCTTAGAATCTTCGAATGTCCTTTGAAAAGGACACACATCCTAACACTTATGCAAATTGATGACTTAGATGTGCAACACACGAAGAAACGTTTTTCTTCAATCAATGAAGACTAACCCTCTAAGTGTGAAGAAATTAATGAAGAATTTGATTCTCAGAGCCCTACGACAATTGTACGCGGTGTCTGAAATCATCATTCTTACACGGTGGGTCACGCCACCACAAAAAGTTGAAAATCTTCAAAATTTGAGTTTTTCATCATTGTGCAAATTCTTCAAATTTTCAAATTCTTCAACTTTGCAAAATCTTCACTCTTTCCGTCTATGTTCTTCATTGACTATATATATATATTTGAGTTTTCTGTCCTCTACAGCATTCACTTATTGCTAATTCTTCAAGTTGTGTTTCTTCTAAGTGAATGTGATCGGACCCGTTCCCCCTCAATGCTAAACTCAATCCAGTCCGTTCACAAATTCTTCATGTGCATTCTATTTGAAACCCGTTCAAAGTCTTCACTGTGTCCTTGACAGCTGAAGAATTTGCGAACGAAACATTAAAATATTCTTATCTGAATTTTCGGCTTTTGCCGTTCAAACCATTCCTTATCCCTCGATAAGATTTATCTATTCACCCTCGATCTAACACGATCTCCACTTCACAGTTCGTGGGTGACACATGTCGCTAGGATGAGAAGGGTCAGGGGCACGTTTGTCCATTTTCTTCGAACGAGCGGTTTTTCACCTCTGCTATAAATACCCCTCACCCTCCTCAGAGCTCATTTACCCCGCTCGATCTTACTCCCTCGCTCGAGCTCTCAGACCTAGCGCCACCGCTACACTCCATCGTCGCCGGTGAGGAAGAGCTTCACTGCCTCGACCTCGTCGCCGTCGTACTCACGCCGGCCGCGGAAATCCTCACTCCGCCGCCGCCGTAGCTGTTTTCCATCACCAAGTTAGGGCGTGGAAGATCTGAACGGACGAACATCTCCACTGCCACTCTCAGTTCGTCGTGTTCTTCGTCAAGGGTAAATAAAATTTATTTTTACTGCCCTTGTTGATTCTGATGATTTCCACAAAATCTTCAAAAGGTGTTTATTCTTCAACTTTCATGTTCTTAAACACCAACTTGCTTCTGTCCTTGATCAGTTTCTCTAAGCAACGATTTTCTTCAAGATTCCTCAATTGTGTGGATTTTCAATCTACACAACTCTGGAACCTAAGTCAAAAATGCTTAGTGAAATTCCTCAAGACACCCCTGGTCATCTTCCTCAAACTTGATACTTTTGAAAATCTTCTGAGAACGCATATGACCTCTCCAAAACTCTTCGCACCTATATTCTGTTCACAGGTACACATGTCCGCTGCTGAATCTCTAGGTTCTCATCAACTTAACTCATTTGCAGCGTTCCTTGAAGAAAAATTGCACACCTCATCAGAAAATTCGATTGTTCAAAACCTTCATGTGAAGAAAATGGCTGATGGTAAAAGACCTCAGAAGGGAGGATAGAGGCCAGAAACAAATACTGCTTTTGAGATCCCTGATGACATCTATGATGAATATTGTACTCCTGATGAAGCAACTCATGGCAAGGAGAACAAAAATCAGCGTAAAGTGCGCATTCAGAAGATTGAGAGGAGATGGGCAAGAGAATGGAGGGAATATCGCTATGTCACTCCCAAGTACATGAAGAAATTTGCTGTTAACCCTCCATGTCCAAGACCTCCATTGGCTCCTGGCCAAGAAGCTTATCCCACTAGCATCAGAAGAGGTGAGGAATTTCCTCAGGAGTGGGCTAAGCGTCAAGCCAAGCTGGCCAAAGTGGCTAAAGAGGCAGTAAAGAAATTCAATGAAGATTCTGTTGCTGTCGCCGCTGAGGCCTCTGCTATCAAGCCTAAGAAGGCTATGCTGAAGAAATCAGCTGTTAAGACAAGTTCCTCAGCTGCAATGCCCTCACGGCCTGTTCCTCAAGCAAATTCCTCAAAAGCAGCTCCAACTCCCTCGGTTGCAAAATCCTCAGCTGCTCCTGCAAAGTCCTCAGCACCTGTGCATCTTGCCACATGCCAAAGGACTACTGGAATCTCAATTGCTTCAGGAGTCTCTGCAAGTTCTTCAGCTCCACCTCAGTCTTCAACAACTCCGACCTTGCTGAAGAAAAAGGCCACTGCTGGACGAGGCGCAAGGCCAAGTCCTCACAAGAAGCAAGTCGCCTTTCAGGTTCCGCCAAGCAAAGATGAAGCTGATGATGAAGAATTAGCTGAGCTCATCAGAGATCGACAACAAAGGGCCGCTAGAGCCAAAGGCAGTGCTGTGCCCCTCATGCTGGATCCAAGGAAGATCCTTGATTTTATTGATCTATGGCACAAGAACCCTAACACACCTTTGCCTGAATTAAACCTCACTCCTGGTCAAAGTCACATGTTGACGGCCTTCATAAATGAAGAAAAATGGAAATTTGAAAAGGCCAGGCAGGTGAAGAAGGCTCAGTACAAGAAGGAGCATTTTCTGAAGAACAATGTTGTGAAAATGTCTCCTGAAGAACTTGTGACTATGCAGGCTGAGATCAAAGCACTCAGTGATGAATTTCATGCATTCCATGCAGATTGACTAGGTGCCAAAGTCAGATTCGTCAGAATGGCAAAAGGATTTACTCCAAGTGTTGCAGCTTCATCGCAACCCAAATTTCCTCAGACTGGAACATCTGTTCAGTCTGCTGAAGAAAATGAAAGCGCCAGAGCTGATGAAGAAATTCCAGTCTCTGAAGAAAATGCCAGGGCAACCTCCAATATTGCGCCTGAAGAGCAATCCAGGCCAGTTGAAGCATCTGCTACTGTGCCTGAGGAATCTGAACAAGCCAGGGCAACTGCATCAGTTGTGCCTGAAGAAATTCAACCAATTTCCTCTGCTCCTCCTGCACCGATGACAAGCATCAACCTTCCTTCTGCATCAGAAGCGAAGAAAACCAAGGCTGCGGAGCGAGCAGCTGTGAAGAAAAGGAAAGCATCTGCATCTTCAGAGTCTTCAGCCCCCAAGAAATTGAAGACTTTGAGGAGTTCATCTGAAAACCCAATTGATGCTATTCCAATATCAAGCATGCCATCAAAGGAGATCATTCCCTTTGGTGAGGAATATGAAATTCCAAGTAAATTTGATGAAGAAATTCCTTCTGCTGCTTCGACAGAGCAGATGGATGAAGAAATTGAAGTGGGTACTTTCCCTTCAACCCCACTGGTATCATCGCCCATGCCTCAGTTCACAGCTGAAGAGGAAGGCGTCGAAGGGACTGAAGAAGATGAGGATGTGGATATTGGGTCTACAACACCTATTCTGAATGATGACTTTTGGGAAAGTCATCACCCCAATTCACCTCTGACAACCCCTCTACATCATGTTCCTCAGTCTCCTGTGCAAACTGAAGAAATTCATACGGGCTCTGATGAACGTCAAGCTTCACTTCACTCTATACCTGAAGAAGTTCCAGTCACTAGCGCTGATGTACATATGTCTGAAGAAATGAAGGCCAAGGCTGCTGCTGAAATTCCTCAGCCAGTGGCTCCAGTGGCTATACCTCAAGAGGCTGTGAAGACTTCAACTATAAATCTTCAGCCCAAGCCACAGAACCCTCACTCCAAGAAGCAGAAGTTTAATGCTGAGGATTTCTTCAACGAGCACATATTCTTCACTGACTACAATCCCTATGACTCTGCTCGTCTTCGTCGCAAGCGTTTCTGGACTGCAAGCCAGATGAACTTCTACTCCTCATTGTTGGTTGATAAGGATAAGATCTTTGAACATGAGCAAATTCCTCATGTAGATATGGAATCGCTGCCCTGCTTCACACCAGTCCTCAGTGTTCTTCGTGACGCTGGGTTACTCAATTTCTGCACCGACATCTGCGATTGGAATGAAGAACTCATTCTTCAATTCTTCGCCACGCTGCACATTACTGGAAATGTTGATGATGTCAATTCATGGGTATTGGACTGGATGACCGATAATACTCATTTCAAAGCACCGGCCTCTGAATTGCTTCATGCCGTCCCAGTCAGTCCTCCCATTGAAGGTGCTAGGCTTCTCTATGTTGAACCTGAACTGTCTGATCATCTGATGCAAGTGCTGATGAAGCCTTTGAAGCCAGGCCAAGCTCCAAGGACCAAATTCCTCGTCAAAGAATTGCTCTATGTGCCAAGGACAGTCTATTGCATATTGACCAAAACCCTCAGTCCAATCAAGGGCCACAACTCTGATGATGAAGAAGTTGTTGGCATTATGAAGAATCTGCTGTTCAATATCATTCACGGTATTCCTATCAACTACCATGATTTCTTCATGAGGACTTTGGCCAATGCTGCACTATCACCTTTTGAGTTGAAGCCTTATGCTCCCTAGATCATGAGATTCATCAGATCAATGTCTTCAATTCATTACATGGCTGACTTTCAAAATCATCTCAGCTATTTGCCCCCTATTGAAGTCCTCAAACGGACTATTTCCTCAGCTGACGAGAAGGGGAAGGCTGCTGTTATTGATGAAGGTACTCGTCCATTGGATGGACAGTTTCGCAAAGCTACTTCCTATTCCACCAATGATGACTCTGCAACTCAAGATTCTGCCGCCAAAGCTTCAGAACATCATCCTCAAGCCACAGCTCCGCGTGTCATGACTGATCGTGAACTTCTCCTTAGTCTTCATCAGAAAGTTGATCGAAATCACAAGTGGGTCTAGCGTCAGTTTGGTGCAATTCTTCAGAACATGACAGTCACTCAAAATACTGTGAAGAAGAATCACTACTACTTGCATGAAGTCTTTGACCGCACTTGGGCGATTCTGTCTAATCTTCATAGTGCTGAAAAACTCAAGGAGATGGGCTTCCAACAGGACTTTGACTGGTCCCAGCCACCTTCGAAGAAATTCAAGAAAGTCAAAGTTCCTCAGCTTGTTGCCAGTTCATATTCTTCATCGCGCGAGACGGATGAAGCTGAAGACTTGAACGACACTGCGGCAGGCCCTACCTCAACAGTCGACCCCAACAATGCTGGCGCTCCTCCATCGACATGATGATGATATTCTTCAGGGGCGTTAGTCCTCATTTTTCGTCCCTTTTGGTCATTCGATGACAAAGGGGGAGAAATTTGAGTTTAGTCTTCAAGCGGGTCTTATATATGGGCTATATTTGTGTTAAGTTTCAACTCTTGCTCTTCTGAGGTGTTTGCTCTGATGAGTTGTAAACTTAAGTCCTATGGTGGTCTGATACTTTTGAACTGCTTTCTGCATGCTTATTTCCTCAAGTACCTTAATGCACGCATGCTGAATTCCGTCAGACACCATATTTCATCATGCATTTCAAATTCTTCATATCATATGATAAATGCGTGTATGAATTTCAAGATATAGGAGGAGATCTCCATGATATTACTTAACAATGTGCATTTGCTATTTCAAAGCAAATTCTTCAAATATGCACATCTTCAGGGGGAGTTCCTATATATCTTGCAATCAAATTCCTCAATATTAGTATTTACACTTCATATGTTTATCCCCGTTGAAAACTTAACCTATATTGTCATCAATCACCAAAAAGGGGGAGATTGTAAGTGCATCTAGTGCCCCTTAGTGATTTTGGTGTATTGAAGACTTATAGGTTAAGGGTCTAATGTGTTTGTGAGTATACACAGGTCTATAAGTCTATGAGGAGTTTGTTAATTATGATGAATGTCGACCCCTAAAAATGAATGTCTTCAACTGAAGACTTTGGTTTTCTTGAAGACTTTGAAAGTGAAGAAATTGGTGTGACCCTGAAGACTTGATATTCATGCGAGGATTATGAAGCGTGAAGACTTTTGTTTTCGTAGTTTCATTTTCTTCTTCTTGAGTCATAGGAAACACCGTACTGTTAAAGGGGGTCGAGGTAAAACTAAGGAAAAATTTCCATGTGATGCTCAACTCAAAATCCTACACCTACCCAATCCTTTCGAGTGAAGCCATTGGAAATCTCATACAGTTTAGTCAAGTTCTTCAGTGACAGAGACGAAGTTCTTCTGTTCTCTGAGGAATTTGTTCTGACTGAGGAGTTAGAAATTCGCCAGTGCAGATTGCGTACAAGTGAGGATTATGATAGCCCTGAGGAATTTGATACTCAAATTTCCGACCGTTGCTGTGCTACGTGCCAGCTGTCCCAAAATATCTACCCACCTAACGGTCATATCATTGAAGGGCATTTATGTCTTATCATGTCGGGCTGCTCCCTAGGCTATAAATAGCCGCCCTCTACAACCACTAGCTGGTTGGCTGCTCCGAGAGATAGATTGACACTTGTCATTTAGAGCATCCCATCCTCCGAGGACTTTGAGCGAAAATCATCAAGTGAGGAAAAACCCAAAAACCCAAACACCTACAAACCCAAAGTGATTGAGCATCACTGAAGAGATTGTTCCTATGTGGAACCGACGCTTGTTACCTTTGAGGACTGTGCATCCTCCAGACGGTTAGGCGTCATGGTCTAGAGCATCCAAGAGGAAATTGTGGATTGCCGAGTGACCGAGTATGTGAAGGTTTGGAAGTCACCTGAAGACTTACCATGAGTGGTTGGGCGAGGTCTGTGTGACCTTAGCTCAAGGAGAATACGGTGAGGACTAGGTGTCCTGGACTGTGTGTTCAGGACTGGGTGTCCGGGACTGTGTGTCCTCAGGTTTAAATACCTAGCCGCTCCAACCAGACGTACAACTGTCACAGCAGTTGGAACTGGTCTACCAAATCAGTGTCTTCACCGAGCTACTGGTTCTATTTCCTCAACCCTTTCATTTCCTCGCATACTTGCTATGTATTTGATCATTACTGTTTGAAGACTTTGTCTGAAGACTTTCTCAATTTCCTCAGTTCAAATTCTTCAGTCAGTTTGTCTTCAGCCTGCTTATCCTGTGTTTACGCTACTCGTACTCTGTGCTTGTTTTCATTTCATCATGATGACTGAGCTACTGCTCTGTTATGCTTGCATCTGAGTACTCATTCCGCTGCTAAGTAGTTCGTCGCTTAGGAATTTTGTCACCTTGAAATTCCTCAGTGACGAATTTGTAAAAATCGCCTATTCACCCCCCCTCTAGTCGATATAACGCACTTTCAGATACTTTAATACTATTGAACAATAACAAATTATAGATACGATGGAGACGTATCAAAACATCAGGCCCACTCGCAGGCCTCGTTTACCCACTCGACTTGCATGCCCTGAATGGGCCTTGGGCCTTGTAATCTCTTAAATACCGAACCCCCTCTCCCTCTCATGGTGGCGAAAGGCAAACGCATAGTTGGCCGGCTAGAACAGCGTGTTTCCCCTTCTTCCTCCCGAATTCTCCTCTGGATGTAGCTCGAATTCGAATTCCATGGTGAATTGATAGAGAAGCCCTAACACTTACCCCTAAAGGACGAAGGACACCTAGTTCCATCCAGATCTGGAGTTATCATTGTGACCAAGGGAGCAGGGCATCTCTCTCCCACTGCCACGTCTTACGGTAACTAGCGTTGGAGAAGGTAGCCGCGACCTCCACCGTTGAGTCCTCCCTCGTTGTTAGCGCCGGAGAAGGTAGGATGGAGCGCTTATCGGTTTTTTTATTTTTGTTATTTCAGGTGAAATCCAGGTAGAAAGTAGTTGATCTTCAAGTTGCAGTTTTACTGCTATCAGTGTTAAACAATCTCAAAATTTCAATATTTTCTTAATGCTTGTTCTGTGGCAAGAAAGATGCAACACTTGCCTTTTCTATCTCTCAAATGTCGATGAAATGTATCATCATATTTACCAAGGCACTAATGGCTCGTGGCCGCGTCAGTATTTTCCCCAAAGAGGAAGGTATGATGCAGCACAGCTACGGTAGGTATTTCCTCAGTGATGAGACCAAGGTTATCGAACCAGTAGGAGAACCACGCAACACTATGTAAATGGTACCTGCACACAAAGAACAAATACTTGCAACCCGACGCGTAAGAGGGTTTGTCAATCCCTCCCGGGTAAAAGATAGATAATATTGTAGTAGATTGGATAAATAGATCTCGCGGGATCGCGAGATAAAATAAATAACAAAAAATTGCAGCAAGGTATTTTTCGGTTTTTGGATTAATAGATCTGAAAATAAAAGAGGCAAATAATAGATCGGAAAGCAAATATGATAAAAAAGAGACCCGGGGGCCGTAGATTTCACTAGTGGCTTCTCTCGACAAAAATAGCATACGGTGGGTAAACAAATTACTGTTGGGCAATTGATAGAACTTCAAATAATTATGACGATATCCAGGAAATGATCATTATATAGGCATCACGTCCAAGATTAGTAGAGCGACTCCTGCCTGCATCTACTACTATTACTCCACACATTGATCGCTATCCATCATGCATCTAGTGCATTAAGTTCACGGAAAAACGGAGTAATGCAATAAGAACAATGACATGATGTAGACAAGATCTATTCATGTAGGAATAGACCCCATCTTATTATCCTTAATAGCAACGATCAATACGTGTCTTGCTGCCCCTTCTGTCACTGGGAAAGAACACCGCACGACGGAACCCATCACAAAACACCTCTTCCCATGGCAAGAAAAATCGATCTAGTTGGCCTAACTAAACCAAAGATTCGAAGAAGAAATACGAGGCTATAAGTAATCATGCATATAAGAGATCAAAACTCAAATAACTTTCATGGATAAAATAGATCTGATCATAAACTCAAAGTTCATCGGATCCCAACAAACACACCGTAAAAAGAGTTACATCAAATAGATCTCCAAGAAACCATTGTATTGAGAATCAAAAGAGAGACAGGAAGCCATCTAGGTACTGCCTACGGACCCGTAGGCCTACAATGAACTACTCACGCATCATCGGAGAGGCACCAATGAGGATGATGAACCCCTCCGTGATGGTGTCTAGATTGGATCTGGTGGTTCTGTAACTTGCGGCGGCGGGAATTGTGTTTTGTCGACTCCCCTAGGATTTTTGGATTTTCGGGGTATTTATATAGTGAAGAGGCGGTGCGGGAGGCCACCGAGGTGGGCACAACCCACGTGGGCGCGCCCAGGTGGGTTGTGCCCCCCTCGGGGCACCCCTCTAGTATTTCTTTGGCCCAACTTGTTCCTTCTGGTCCAAAAAAAATCTCCAAAAAGTATCGCTGCGTTTGGACTCCGTTTGTTATTGATTTTCTGAGAAGTAAAAAACAAGGAAAAACAGGAACTGGCACTGGGCACTATGTCAATATGTTAGTCCCAAAAAATGATATAAAGTTGCTATAAAATGATTGTAAAATCCAAAAATGATAATATAACAGAATGGAACAAGTAAAAATTATAGATACGTTGGAGACGTATCAGGCACATTCATATTTGGGTGTCAAGAGTTTAGTATTTACGTACTCTAGTGTGTATTATGTTTCTAGTTTCTACGAACATTTTAACTGTTACTACAATTATCAATGGATGTACTAGTATTAGGATAATGAAAATAGTGCTCACAATTTATGATATATCTATACCTACTAAACTATAATTATTTTTTATATTATTATTATTTTCTATACCTACTAATAAAGCAATGTACGTTTCTCCCATTTTTTCATCCATTTACCGTCGAAAAGATTTTTTTTCTATTTGAGGTGGTACTAATTTTTTGTCTGTTCGTCTATTACAAAAGGAAAAAAACGCCAGAATTTCATACATGGGCCGCCTGCAGTGTGGCCGAGCAAAGCCAGCCCATTTATTTTGGTTCCCACACAGGTAGGAATACCCTATTTATCACATGGCGCGTCAAATAGTCACAACTTCGCATAGGGCGTCCAAGCTGGGCTGGACAGTTTTTTTTTGGTGCTATGCTTCTATTTTTCTTTTTCCGTTTCTTTCCTCTTTCTTTTGTCTTTTTTCCTTCCAAGTTTAATTTTATTTCTCCCTTTTTTCGTAAATTCAAAATTTTCATAAAAGTTCATAATTTCAGGAAAAAAACAAAAAAATTAAAAATGTTCAGGATTGCAAAAAATATCCAATTTTGAAAAATGTTCAGAACTTTAAATCTTTGTTCTCATTCCAAAATTGGTTCAAATTTTTTAAAAATGTTTCCTTTTTTAAGTGTACTTCAAAATTTATTTTAGATTTTCCTAAAAAATTGCATTTTTAAAAAGTTCCAAATATGAAAAATATTTTTATTTTAGTGAAATGTTCGCAAATTCAAAATAATTTCTGAGTTTAAACAAACACATTTTATAAAATTGTTCTGAATGTTCAAAATATGTTTTCTTTTTCAAAAAAATCATAATTCAATTTTTTTTTCATGTTTTCAAATAAAATTGTGAATTTTGAACGTTTCAAATTTTGCAGTGTATTTCTTAAATGTAAAAAAGTTCAAAAAATGTTTGGGATTTTCAAAATATTCATGTTTCCAATAATATTCAGCAATTTATATATTTTTTAAAAATTTCAAAAAAACAAGAGAATGTTTCCAATCTGACATTGGAGTATGTTCTTAAAGGTTCGAGCTGGCCATTGGTTGGTAGGACTCGTTTCTTCGAGTGGCTAGCAGCACGTGGTCGGGTTTTTGAGGGCATGATTTCGATGCTTCAACTCATCGTTTCATGGATTTTTTCGCACCTTACAAACATAGATTGTCTTGGAGCCTATCAGTGTACTGGCCCATACACGAACTGACGTGCGTCCCACGCGCTATTTTACGCAACTAGTGTCATATAGTAGCCCCCACATAGTTGGCCCAAGAAAAAAAATTGCTCCGTCGCACTCCCCTACTGGGTCATCCGCATCTGGCCCATCGATCCTCGCTGAGGGAGCCAAAAATATTTGGCGGTCGTAAGGAATAGAACTTGTGACGTTGCATCCACATCCTCAGGCGGATGCCAACTGAGATAGGGCAGCTTTGTTACATAAAAATGACTGGTTCTCTTATTAAATATACATATAGGTTTTGTTTCGCCCGCTCATAGTTCCCAAATTTTTTTTGTTTGACCCTCAGGTGGGATGAACTGGGCCTACCCACGCATTTTTTTCCTGTGAGACGGATGAGCAACCAAAACTTGAAGCCCCGACGGAATTGAAATATGGACCTTCCGTATTGTGTCGATGGATAAAACCTACTCATCTATCTTGCAATTATGATGGGAAATAGTATCGCCTTCTAACTTTATAGTAAATCCCCACTAGTTTGTATATGTCCATAGGTTGTCTCGAAATAAGTAGTTTTTATCAAAATAAATAAGTTATCTCAAGAATCCTAAGCAGAAGGAGGGTCTCCATAAATTATTGCCGGTGCTAGCTTGCAAGTGCCAATAAAAAAGAATATGTTGGTTTGGATCGAATAAAAAAATTGTGGGCACGTGAGCACTAAAATAATCAAAGACAATAAGCCCTAATAAAGAATGGACATTGATGTCTGGTTATGCGCTAAATATGCTAATAAAAGAGGATTTATGCGCTACAATTAGTAATACATCCGGTTACGACATCGTAAGAGAGAGTGGTCAAAGCAACCATGCCCCGAAGGTCGCCGCATAACTACCAAATGAGTAAGCAGGCACAACCCCGAGACAGAGGTGGACCCGGAGGAAAAAAGGCGCGAGTTGGATGGTTGCCGCCACGCTGACTAACCCCACCATTATCAAGATTTCACAAGACAAAATAATCCTCGCTCTATCGCACCGCCGTGGAGATCGTTTTTGGTGGACACATTAATTATCTCTCCCGTTGCTTCTCATATAGAAATATGTCTCCTGTTGCAACGCATGGGGATATGTGCTAGTTTAACTCAAGTCAATCGCTATATTAAAATTTTCCTATAAACAAAAATATGTTATTATAATTTGAATGGATTATCTGGGCCCATTTTCTTTCTCTCGAGATAAAATTGCGTTTCTAACTGGGCCAGCCCAGCAGACAAGTAAGTCCAAGTGCGATAGGTGAATAGGTGAAGACTTGTACAGGTGGCCAGCAGAAGAGCAATGATGGCGGCCTCCGCTCCGATACAATCCACGCCCTTCTCCGTCCGCTCAGAGGTAAGCAAGCCCCCCACCGCCCCCCCGCCGCCTGTAGGTCAAATCGTCCTTTAGACACACACAGTTTAGTAGTTCAGTGTCATGTTTACTATACCCACTTGCTCCATCGAAGAGTCGGTAACGATGGTATGACTGAAAATGCGTTGACAAAGAAGTAGATGATCTGTGGATATCATCGGCATGATCCGTGCTAATTGCTGCATATGAAATGCAGAAACCGGCCAGGATGAATTTCCTCCCCTTCTGTATGTTGTACGAGTTAAAACAGTAAGCACCTCTTCTTCTGTAAGAGTTAAAACTGAGACTCCTATGTGGGAATTGATCCTCTGAAGTGTGCTGATGCCATGACTTGTCATAAGTAGCTGAAGCAAAAACTAGACTAGCCTGCCTGATACAGCTACAGTTGCCTGATGCCATGTGTGATAGGTAACTGAAGCAGAGACTGGACAAGTTATCACAATTCCTGGTATCTTTGTTTGTCCCATTCTAATTCATCCTTATACCGTGCCTTGGAACGTTATACGTCATAATCACATCACTGGAACTACACATCCTGGTATTTCTAGATAACGAGGATATCTATCACTTACCCCATGTGGTTGCTGTGCGTGTTAGGACCCAGTAAAACAACTTCAGTGTAATGTCCTTGCAGTTTTTCAACCATCCATCCTTGCCCCCTGCAGGTGCCTGATGCCTTGTCTGATAGGTAATGAAGCAGAGACTGGAATTGCTAACAAATCAGGTATCTTTATTTGTCTCATTATAATTCATCTTTGACCCCTGGAACGTTAAACATCGTACTCGCACCACTGGAACCAGACATCATGGTATTTCTAGATGACGAGGATATCACTTACCGTGCCATGCAGTTGCTGTGTGTGTGTTAGGGTGCCAGTAAAACCAATTTAGTTAAGCACTTGAGCTTGCAAAGAGAAAAATTAAAATAAAAGTAGTACACATTATATATTCAAGTCGGCTAGCCGAGTGAAACTTCTATTAATGCTTCTTTTCTGAATTTTATGTATCACAATCGCCAACCAACCGTACTGTCCTTGCAGTTTTGTAACCATCCATCCTTGACCCCTACAGGTGACTGATGCCCTGTGTGATAGGTAACCGAAGCAAAGACTAGGTGACTGATGCCCTGTGTGATAGGTAACCGAAGCAAAGACTAGGTGACTGATGCCCTGTGTGATAGGTCATCATAGGTCACAGTCCCATCAGTGGAAGGGGAACCACATATCCTGGTATCTAGATGCGAAGAACATCCTGCTATCTAGATGAGGAGGACATCCTGGTATGTAGAATATCACTTACCGTGCCTTGCGGTTGCCGTATGTGTTAGGTTTCTGCAAGGATAAGACATATAAATCACATCAATGGTCTTAGTCAGTCTTCCCTCCACCGGTGACTTGTCCTCTAAACCCAAGGACAGATCCACTATAGAACAAGATCCAGACAGGAGTTCACAAGCATCACTAGTAGAAAACAGGGCTTTGGTTGAGGCCAGGATAAGGGCATTAATCTCGTGAGGCCAGGGCGCCGGCCGGGCCTGGGGGGCCATTGGTCCCGGTTCGTCTGACCCCTTTGGTCCCGGTTCCAGACACGAACCGGGACCAATGGGCCTCGCTCCTGGCCCACAACCTTTAGTCCCGGTTTGTGGCTGAAACCGGGACCAAATGTGGCCCTTTAGTCCCGGTTTTAGCCACCAACCGGGACTAAAGAGTGGCCTATATATACCGCCTGCCCGCAAGCAGAGCAATGCACTGCTCTGTTTTTTTTGGCCGGCCGTGGGAGAGCTTTGTGGTGCTCTAGCTCACCTCCTATGCACATGAGGTGTTCGATGAAATGCCCGAGCCACACTTAAGCTATCTCCTCTCGAAGCTCCTTGTCCAAACTCCATTTTCCCCAAGATTTCTCTACGTTTGGCGGTCCGTCCTGTCCCATCCCCGTCCTCACCGCCGTCGATCGCCCGCGCCGATCTCATCGCCGGTACCACCGTGGTGAGCCTCTTGTTCTTATCTTCTTTCTAAAAGAAAAAAAAATTCTTACTTGTATGATTTAGATAGATACTTGTATAATTTTCTTACTTTTATTATTGTTATGTTATTATATAGTGCGATGGTTTTGGTATCCGCCTCCGTCGGCCCTCGTCATGTCTATGATTCGGATATGATATATATTAGCTTTTATAACTATTTGTTTTGTTTAGTGTTTATGACAATTATGCCGACCAATGTGACATAGATGTTTTTATCTAGGAGGTATGTGAATCGGAAATTCCAACCGGCCCTATTGTCGAGAGATTAAATTTAGTTGAAAAAGAAAACAATTACTTGAAGAAAAAATTGAAAAGAATTGAGGAGGAGAAGATGATATTGGAGTTGCATGTTGCGGATGTCGTCGATGAACACAAGATCAAGATGGATGCAATGCGCTTGAAGATTAGAAATATAAGAAAATATGCCATTCATACTGAGGCTTGGTATCATTATGCCGTTGGATCAATTGTTACCTTAGTTGCGATTATGATCGCATTTGTTGTTGCATTGAAATGTTTTACATAGTTTCAATGTATGGTTTAATTAGATGCTCTGGAGAGCTATATGTTGTTCAATGAGAACTATGTATGTACTTTGGTTTTAATGTGATGATGAACTTCTATTAATTTGGTCACTTCTCTATTCATGATGTTCTGTACTATTTTTTGACACACTTAATTATATGTAATGCACGCAGATGAACCGACAATGGATGTACGGTAACAGAAGCACCTCCGAGTACATTAAGGTCATGCATAATTTTCTCGAAGTGGCTGAGGCAAACAAGCAGAATGGTTTTATGTGTTTTCCATGCCCTATTTGTGGGAATATGAAGTCTCACTCTGACTCGAAAACCCTTCACATCCACCTGCTTGAGAAGGGTTTCATACCACACTATAATGTTTGGACCAAGCACGAAGAAAGAGGGGTTATGATGGAAGACAACAAAGAAGAAGAGGATGATGACAACTATGTGCCCCCTAAATACGGTGATGCTGCAACGGGGGAAGCTGAAGATCAAGAGGAACCAGACGATGTGCCCGATGATGATCTTCGCCGGGTCATTGTTGATGCAAAGAGACAATGCGAAAGTGAAAAGGAGAAGTTGAAGTTCGATCGCATGTTAGAGGATCACAAAAAAGGGTTGTACCCGAATTGCGAAGATGGCAACACAAAGCTCGGTACCACACTGGAATTGCTGCAATGGAAGGCCGACAATGGTGTATCTGACAACAGATTTGACAAGCTACTGAAAATATTGAAGAAGAAGCTTCCAAAGGATAATGAATTGCCCGACAGTATGTACGGAGCAAAGAAGGTTCTATGCCCTCTAGGATTGGAGGTGCAGAAGATACATGCATGCCCTAATGACTGCATCCTCTACCGCGGTGCGTACGAGGATTTGAACGCATGCCCGGTCTGCGGTGCATTGCGCTATAAGATCAGACGAGATGACCCTGGTGATGTTGACGGCGAGCGCCCCAGGAAGAGGGTTCCTACCAAGGTGATGTGGTATGCTCCTATAATACCATGGTTGAAACGTCTGTTCAGAAACAAAGAGCATGCCAAGTTGATGCGATGGCACAAAGAGGACCGTAAGAAAGACGGGAAGTTGAGAGCACCCGCTGACGGGTCGCAGTGCAGAAAAATTGAGAGAAAGTGGGGGGACTTTGCAGGTGACCCAAGGAACGTATGGTTTGGTTTAAGCGCGGATGGCATTAATCCTTTTGGCGAGCAGAGCAGCAATCATAGCACCTGGCCCATGACTCTATGTATCTATAACCTTCCTCCTTGGCTGTGCATGAAGCGGAAGTTCATTATGATGCCAGTACTCATCCAAGGCCCTAAGCAACCTGGCAACGACATTGATGTGTACCTAAGGCCTTTAGTTGAAGAACTTTTACAGCTGTGGAATGGAAACGGTGTACGTGTGTGGGATGAGCACAGACAGGAGGAATTTGACCTGCATGCGTTGCTGTTTGTAACCATCAATGATTGGCCTGCTCTCAGTAACCTTTCAGGACAGACAAACAAGGGATACCACGCATGCACGCACTATTTAGCTGACACCGAAAGTATATACCTGGACAAATGCAGGAAGAATGTGTACCTGGGGCATCGTCGATTTCTTCCGACCAACCATCAATGTCGAAAGAAAGGCAAGCATTTCAAATGTGAGGCAGATCACCGGAAGAAGCCCGCCGTCCGTACAGGTGATCACATACTTGCTATGGTCATTGATTTACAAGTAATCTTTGGAAAGGGTCACGGCGGACTATTTGTTCCGAATGACGCTGAGCGACGCGCACCCATGTGGAAGAAGAAATCTATATTTTGGGACCTACCCTATTGGAAAGACCCAGAGGTCTGCTCTGCAATCGACGTGATGCACGTGACGAAGAATCTTTGCGTGAACCTGCTAGGCTTCTTGGGCATGTATGGGAAGCCAAAAGATACACCGGAGGCACGGGAGGACTAACAACATGTGCACGAAAAAGACGGCATTCTCCAAAGCAGTATGAAGGTCCTGCCAGCTACGCTCTTACCAAAGAAGAGAAGGAAATCTTTTTTGAATGCCTGCTCAGTATGAAGGTCCCGTCTGGCTTCTCGTCGAATATAAAGGGAATAATAAATATGCCAGAGAAAAAGTTTCAGAACCTAAAGTCTCATGACTACCACGTGATGATGACGCAACTGCTTCCGATTGCATTGAGGGGGCTTCTACCGAAAAATGTTCGATTAGCCATTGTGAAGCTATGTGCATTCGTCAATGCAATCTCTCACAAGGTGATCGATCCAGAAATCCTACCAAGGTTAAGGAGTGATCTGGTGCAATATCTTGTCAGTTTCGAGCTGGTGTTCCCACCATCCTTCTTCAATATCATGACGCACGTCCTAGTTCATCTAGTCGACGAGATTGCCATTCTGGTCCCTGTATTTCTACACAATATGTTCCCCTTTGAGAGGTTCATGGGAGTCTTAAAGAAATATGTTCGTAACCGTGCTAGGCCAGAAGGAAGCATCTCCACGGGCCATCAAACAGAGGAGGTCATTGGGTTTTGTGTTGACTTCATTCCTAACCATAAGAAGATTGGTCTCCCTCAATCGCGGTATGAGGGGAGACTGACTGAAAAAGGCATGCTAGGAGCGGACTAAATAATATGTAGGGACGGGCATTCTTGGTCGCAAGCACACTACACAGTTCTACAGAATTCTACCTTGGTGACCCCGTATGTCAATGAACACAAGAATATTCTGTGCTCCAAACACCCGGAGCAATGTGACGACTGGATTACATGTGAACACATCAGGACTTTCGGCAGTTGGTTGCAAACACGTCTCATGGGTGACAACACTGTTTTTGATGAGCTGTACTCGTTGGTCAGGGGACCATCTTCGACTATATTGACTTACAAAGGGAACGAGATAAATGGGAATACATTTTACACGATCTCCCAAGATCAAAAGAGCACCAACCAAAACAGTGGTGTCCGCTTTGATGCAGCAACCAATAGGGGAAAGGATACATATTATGGTTACATAGTGGACATATGGGAACTTGACTATGGACAGGATTTTAAGGTCCCTTTGTTTCAGTGCAAATGGGTCAATCTGTCAGGAGGCGGGGTATAGGTATACCCATAGTACAGAATGACAACAGTGGATCTGAACAATCTTGGGTACACAGACGAACCATTCGTCCTAGCCAATGATGTGGCACAGGTTTTCTATGTGAAGGACATGTCTACCAAACCGAGAAAAAGAAAAGATAAGGAAGCGAATACATCATACGATGAGCCAACGCCCCACATAGTTCTTTCAGGAGAAAGAGACATCGTGGGAGTGGAGGGAAAGACAGACATGTCTGAAGATTACGAAAAGTTTCATGAAATTCCTCCCTTCAAAGTCAAGGCTGACCCAAGCACCCTGTTAAACGATGGAGATTATCCATGGTTACAGCGCAATAAGCAAAGGACACAAGCGAAGAAAAAAGTGAAGAATTTCTCTCCACAACTATTATGATGATGCCCTTGATCTAGAATATCACTGCAGTTACATGTCAAGAAATGAAAACCCCTTGTAACAGATGAGTTTTCTTCCGAAACCCTGATACTTCGAAAGAGATTGTCCATTTTGTACACGAAGTGCATCCAGTTTTTGCCGTAACCCTCTCAACTTTTTAGAACATGCTATGTGGGTGAAATGATGATACCATGCCAACTTTCAACCTTTTCAGAGTTCATTTGAAGTGCTTTTCAATTTCAGTGTCATTTAGCTAAAAAAATCAGTAAATACATGAAAAATACCAAATGAAGTCAGAAAGGGTTGAAAATTGATGATTTGGCTTTGAATGGTGCATTTTGAACACACAAAAAGTCTGGAGTTCAAATAAGTTCAAAAAAATGAAATCTATTTGTAACAGATGAGTTTTCGTCCGAAACCCTGAAACTTCGAAAGAGATTGTCCATTTTGTACACGAAGTACATCCAGTTTTTGCCGTAACCCTCTCAACTTTTTAGAACATGCTATGCGGGTGAAATGATGATACCATGCCAACTTTCAACCTTTTCAGAGTTCATTTGAAGTGCTTTTCAATTTCAGGGTCATTTAGCTCAAAAAAATCAGTAAATGCATGAAAAATACCAAATGAAGTCAGAAAAGGTTGAAAATTGATGATGTGGCTTTGAATGGTGCATTTTGAACACACAAAAAGTCTGGAATTCAAATATGTTCAAAAAAAATTAAATCCCTTTGTAACAGATGAGTTTTCGTCCGAAACCTGATACTTCGAAAGAGATTGTCCATTTTGTACACGAAGTGCATCCAGTTTTTGTCGTAACCCTCTCAACTTTTTAGAGCATGCTATGTGTGTGAAATGACGATACCATGCCAACTTTCAACCTTTTCAGAGTTCATTTGAAGTGCTTTTCAATTTCAGTGTCATTTAGCTCAAAGAATGAACTAATAGCAAAAAGAATGAACTAGAAAACTTTTATGAAACTCTAATAGCAAAAAGAATGAACTAAAAATATTCAATTAAAATATTCTGTTATGATCAACTAAAACAAAACTATAATATTCTTCAATAGCAAAAAGAATCAACTAAAAAGCTTTTATAAAACTCTAATAGCAAAAGGAATCAACTAAAAAGCTTTTATAA
>CM022303.1:36242999-36272817 GCA_011799875.1 Thinopyrum elongatum | reverse complement strand
AGATGCATGCTGGATAGCGGTCGATGTGTGGAGTAATAGTAGTAGATGCAGGCAGGAGTCGGTCTACTAATCTTGGACGTGATGCCTATATAATGATCATTGCCTGGATATCGTCATGAGTATTTGAAGTTCTATCAATTGTCCAACACTAATTTGTTTCCACCGTTTGCTATTTTTCTCGAGAGAAGCCACTAGTGAAAACTACGGCCCCCGGGTCTCTTCTTTAATATATTTACCTTCAAGATCAATTTTGCAATTCGCTCTTTTATTTATTTGCAACTTTTATTTTCAGATCTATTAATCCAAAAACCCAAAAATACCTCACTGAATTGTATTTGCTTTTATTTGCATCTTTCAATCTACTACAATTTTATCTATCTCGTTACCCGACAGGGATTGACAACCCCTTTAACACGTCGGGTTGCAAGTATTTGTTCTTTGTGTGCAGGAGCTGTTTACGTGGTGTTGCGTGGTTCTCCTACTGGTTCGATAACCTTGGTATCATCACTGAGGGAAATACCTACCGTCGCTGTGCTGCATCATCCCTCCCTCTCTGGGGAAAAACCGACGTAGTTCTAGCAGACATCACCACCCCAAACCCTGGAAGCGTTGTCGAGGTCACCCCAAACCCTAGAAGCGTTGTCGAGGCCACCCCAAACCCTAGAAGCGTCGAGCCCACCCAAATTTACCAAGTTTAAAGAGCGTTGTCGAGGCATAGCGATTATTTTTTGCAAAGTGTCATCTCCTGAAAGTATAACCCCGATAACTTCGACATGAGGGGGGACGTCAGACATGCATGAGAGAGGCGGTCCGCAACTAATCCATTACTCATATATGCTTATGATCCCTTGTTGTGATATTAGCTAGGTCTATGTTTGCCACTAATATGTCCATCTCTCATGTTTGTATATTGCCATGTTGTAATATTTGCAGAAACTATGGAAAGAGACTTAGAACAAGAACAATTGTTGGGGGATATAATCCTCGCCGGAGGTGATCCCTTGTCGTTTCTCAACGACACAGATGGTCAGGAAGGAGAGGATGACGGCTCCGGTAATCCAACAATGGAGGAGGAAGGAGATGATGACGGCTCCGGTGACCGAATGGCGGAGGAAGAAGACCATGATGATGGCTCCGGTGACCGAACGGAGGAGGGAGCTGTTTCAAAGTCCGGCGAGGTATATATATTAATTAAGCCTGTGCTGACTAATTGATGCATTAATTGTTTTGGTATGTACATATATTAACACTTCTTTCTTCTTTTACAGCCCTCCGGATCGAGCCAAACTTCCGTCAGAAGACGTGGCCCGAAGAAATGGTTGTGCCAGGATGAAAGGTTCACGATCACAGCAATCGCGGACGATGGCCAACCGATTGAACCGAAGCGGACGAAGGACACATTTGTTAGTCAGTGCGGAGCTATTGTTAGGGACAGCGTCCCGACCAGCGTCGAGCAATGGAATAAGAGTAAGGACCAACCTGAAGTTTCTTATGTCCAGGATAGACAGAAAGCTGATCTTTGGACCGTGCTGATGGCAAATTTCACCCTACTGCCAGAGGAGGATCTGAATAAGCCAGTTATAGAGCCAAAGGTCAAGGCATTTGCTCTTAAGAAGATGGCAGATCTATTCAGTAACTGGAAGAAAGAGTTGAACACAAAGTTTGTCGAAAAAGGGAAGACTCCAGAATTCATCGGCCGATATGAGAAGATAAGAGATCACTGGCCCGCATTTCTGGCCTACAAGAAATCGGATAAGGGTAAGAAAAGGTCAGAGACAAACAAGAAAAATGCTGCAAAGAAGAATTATGACCATCACACTGGGTCAGGTGGCTACTACAAAGCCCGGCTGTTGTGGGACAAAGCTGAGCAAGACCTGCTTGCTAAAGGAGTCCAACCAGCGACATTGAACTGGACAGACCATTCAAGGACTTGGTTCTTCGGGGTTGGGGGAACTTTGGACCCAGAAACAGGGGAGTGTCGTTGGACGGACGAGCAACTTGCAATACCCATCAAGAAGCTTCAGCAATATATCAACGCAGCGCAGGAAGGGATGTTCATTCCCGACAGAGAGAAGGACGAGCTGACAGAGGCCCTTGGGAATCCTGAGCACCCTGGACGAACACGAGGCATACCAGGCTCCGTTCCGTGGGTGGTTGGGTTTGCCGACAGCGGTGGTTACAGAAGCCGAGAGAGAAAGAGGAAAGCGGAGGTGACCGAAATGTAGAAGCTCAATGCAAGAATAGCAAAGCTAGAGGAAGTTGCAGCTGCCGGCCAACCATCTCAGCGGCACGAAGATCCTGCCCCAGAAGCTACCCCACCATCTCAGCGGAGAAGCAGCGTGGCTTCCACGGAGCTCGTTCAGCCTGATTTCACGGCTCCTCGCTACCCCGTGGATACTATCACGGAGTCTCAACATTGCAAGCTAATGACGAAATGCCAGAACCTCACTTTGAAGGCGGCTGTTGGCTCTATTGCACCTCATCAAGTTGACGGAACTTTTCACTGCCATCCGATTCCACATGGATATGCTGTTGTGATGGTGGATGAAATAATGGAGGGATTTGAGGAGCTGGAGCTTGACCACCCTACAGGTGAAGGGGAGAATCATCTGGTTTATGCTTTGAGGAGTACCTGTCTATGGAGGAAGGAGTACATCAAGCTTCCAAACTGGACGCCTCCGGCGAGTCAGGGCACTCCGCCTCCTCCTCCGCTGAGTTATCAGGGCACTCCGCCTTCTCCTCCGCCTCCTCCGGCGCGTGATGGCACTCCGGCTCCTCCTCCGCCTCCTCCGACAAGCACTCTGCTTCCTCCGGCGCGTGAGGGCACTCCGGCTGCTCCTCCGCCTCCTCCGGCGCGTCGGAACACTCCGCCTCCTCCGGCGTGCCAGCGAACTCCGCCGCATCAGCAACGGCAGAAGAGAGATGCCGCCGCTCCGGCGGCTAGCAGTACAAGCAGAGGCGGGAAGCAATTCAAATACGGTGCATGTCTCAAGGCTCCAGAAAAGTTACCATATGAGAGGACCGACAAGGAAAACGAGGACATCTGTCGTGCCCAAGTGAGGGACCATTTTGCACGGAAACCTCCACCTCCGAAGGAAACATTAGATCAGGTGAAAGTGAAGCGCACTCTGGATGCCCTTAGGCGACCACCACCGCCTCCGGCGCAATCCAACTGTGAGCGCATTATTGAAAGGACATATAAGGAAGTGGAGCGGTCGGGAAGTACTTCCAATGATGTGGGAAAACAATTCCCCAACTCGGCGAACAAGCGAACCAATCGTGCCCCCTGCTCAAGGTGTCTAGCGATATCGTCGCTAATCATTCGGGGCTAGTGCCCGGTACCAATCCTGCTGATTACCTGAGCGATGATGTAGAGTTTGAAATAATGGAGGTGGACAGTTTCAGATACCAGCACGGGAAGCCTCTCATCAAACCTGATCATCCTCCTCTAACAACGATGATGCGAAGATTGCATGAATGGTACATGAAAACCTGCAGCGAGTCTGGAAAGAATAGTTTGATGCTGAGAATTAAAGAGGAGCACAACCTCGTTGGAACTAAGCTGTTGGCTGTTGAATTTGTGGAGTTATTCCAGTTATACAATCAATTGGCCCTCGACAAACAACTCGTGACTTGCTACTGTCTGTAAGTATTACTTCTGTAATTAAGTCTCTATATATAGCTCAGCTCTTTCATTGCATGTATATATAATTATCCTCACTATATTATGCAGATTGAAGATCGTCGAATGCAGAAAAGCACAAATCTATGACATTGGGTTCATTAACCCAAATACCATAAATGAATGGTCGGTTAAAAATAGAGTCTCTGATACCGAGGACAATTTGCTACAATCGTTGCTTCGAAATCAAAACAAAGAGAAAATACTCTTTCCTTACAACTTCAAGTGAGTGTTACTGTCTTGTACATATTCGGTTTCCCTTACTCGAGGTTATAGTAATGTAATTGATGAGTTATGCATGCGTGCGCAGCTTCCACTTTATTCTGCTAGAGATTAAGCTTGACCGGGGAGTAGTAATTGTCTTAGACTCGAGACGAAAAGATCCCCAGGACTATGCGGACATGACTGAAATGCTCCAGAAGTAAGTTCAATCGATCATTATCGCACCATATCGGCAACTTTGTTCATTTCCTGATATCAAGTAATTATTTTCTTTGTGTGGCAGGGTTTGGAAAGAGTTCACAGTAATTGTTCTGGGACTACCGAGGGAGCTGCAATTTACACACCCGAGAGTAAGTACTACTAGCTAGTTCCGCGCATCTCCTATTGATTCTAGTTTCATTAATACCATTTATCATGCTTGATTATCAGTTTGGTTGAACTCTATTTCTCGTAAAGTGCTTGTGGCAGGAAGCCGGGAATGATTTTTGTGGATACTACGTTTGCGAGTTCATCTACAACGCGACGGCCTCTCAGCGGGGCTACTCTGAAAAGCAATATGAAGTACGTAAACAATAATATTCACAATTTTATTTTATTACCATCATTTGTGTTGAGTTTCATTCATATATATGTATTGACCCCCTTCTTTAAATTAGATGTGGCAGATGCGGGATGAACTCCTACCACATGATCGCATACGAGCAATTCAAGAGGAATTGGCGGGATTCTTACTTGACCACGTCATACCTAAAGCCGGAGAATACCATGTGGAACTTGAAACCGATTTTAGATGTTAGGGATTGTAAGACATGTTATATTGTATATATGTAGTAGCGTCGGATAGGTATACGAAAACTTGTTGTTCGACCAATCTCTCGGAGAAAGAGAGGTCTCACTTCTCTCTGTATATATATATATGTTCATGATGATCTTCTGTAATTAATGATTCCTTCATTTGCTTACTAGCTAGCGTGTCGAGTTCTCTCTATATGTATAGTAGCTAGCGTCGACCAAGCACGGAGAAAGAGAGGACACTTCTCTCTGTTAGCTAGCTAACACAATATGAAACCCCTAAATTAACCCGCACAACCCCAACCCCCCTAAACCCCCCCCCCCTCTTAAAAAAAACAAAAACCCCAGCTGCTGACGCCTGGATGCCTTTTGGTCCCGGTTGGTATTACCAACCGGGACTAAAGGTCCTCTTGCCTGGGCGCCCCGCACCGGCCACGTGGAGCCCCTTCTGTCCCGGTTCGTAAGAGAACCGGTACTAAAGGTTTTGGGCTTTAGTCCCGACCCTTTTGTCCCGGTTCCAGAACCGGGACTAAAGGCCCTCTGGAACAGAGACTAGTTCCCTGTTTTCTACTAGTGCATGCATACCTTCGTACCCAAATACCCGTAAGAGAAAACCCACATTGAAATATGTCTAAGCTCAGGATTCTTGTCCAAGCAACTCTAATAGCTTTGTTGTGCCTGCTTCTCTCCTTTCCACCACCAGCCACAGCCTCTCCCTCCATGCACCAGTTTCGAACGGGAGCTGTGTCGCGTACGAGAGGGACGCGCTTCTCTCCATCAAGGAGAGCCTCTGGGAGCCCAGTGTCAACCTCTCGTTGTGGCAAGGTGAAGAATGCTGCAACTGGAAAGGCGTCAAGTGCAGCTACAAAACCGGCCACATCGTCAAGCTCAATCTTCGTGGAAGTGCTCAAGACTGCCTCAGATACTCTGCATATAGAGGTGCGATAAGCCACTCCTTGGTTACTTTACAGCAACTGAGGTATCTGGACTTGAGCTGCAATAGCTTCAACTGGTCCGAGATACCGGAGTTCATTGGTTCGTTCCCAAGCCTTAGGTATCTCAACCTTTCATACAACTTGTTCTATGGGATAGTACCCCCGCAGATCGGGAATCTCTCCAAGCTTGTGTACCTTGATCTCAATCCCTCAAACAACAACAACCCATCGTACTCAAGTGATCTTCAGTGGTTATCGCACTTGTCGTCACTGAAGCTCTTTGACTTGAGTTATATTAACCTTACCACTATAGTGGACTAGATCCACGAAATTAACATCCTCCCAAACCTTAGAAAGCTTTATCTACAACACACTGGCCTCAGAAGCACACCTCCTTTCCTTGATCAATCCAATCTTACGGCACTCGAGGTGCTTGACATCTCATGGAACAACTTCAACACCACCATTGCTCCCAACTGGTTTTGGAACACAACGTCCCTCACTTCTCTATACTTGCAAGCTTGTAGATTCTATGGCCCTATTCCGGAACACATTGGCAGCATGGCCTCTCTTGAAGCAATTTATTTCTCCGGTAATGATCTCATGTCCACCATGATACCATCAAATTTCAAAAATCTGTGCAATCTCAAGATACTAGATCTATCAGGCAGCGACATCTCAGGCACATCACAGAGTTGATGGAGCGCTTACCAAACTGTCCTTCAAACAAGATGCAGGTGTTGGATTTGACTGACAGTATGGTAAGTGGCGCCATGCCCAATATCGCAGGACCTCTTACAAACCTGACCTGCTTGGCCCTGTCTCTAAATAAGCTTACATGACCTATACCGCAATGGATATGGTCACTCACCGAATTGCTTATTTTGGATCTAGATGGAACCGAACTAAATGGCGTAGTCACTGAACATCACCTAAAACGCCTAACAAATTTGAAGATCTTAGGTTTGGGCAAAACACTTCTTCAGATCAAGGTCAGTCCAGATTGGGTTCCTCCATTCAAACTACGAGCAGTTGTCTTACAGGGTTTGCAGCTCGGGCCAGCGTTCCCGTCATGGCTTAGATCACAGACAATCCTTGGAACCCTTATGATTGCAAATGCAAGCATAACTACAATCCCAGATTGGTTTTGGGTTGCATTTTCAAGGGCAAAAATTGTGGATCTGTCCTATAATCAGATAACTGGCACACTACCAGCAACATTAGAATTTATGGCAGCAGAAGTAATGGCTCTGTCCAACAACAGATAGACCGGTACAATTCCAAAATTTCCGAGAAATAATAAAATCATGTACTTGTCAGGAAACTCTTTATCAGGGACATTGCCATCAGAATTTGGGGCCCCGTTGTTGCAGGTTATTAGCCTCTATAACAATTCAATATCAGGCCCAATTCCATCTTCATTATGCTCATTGACACAATTGGCTATTGTAGACCTATCAGGGAACAAGCTGACAGGAGAAGTTCCAAGTTGTGAAGAGGATTTTAACCCACCCATGCATAATCTTAATGTGGTAAATTTGAATACCAACAATCTGTCAGGAGAGTTCCCAAGATTTTTTCAAAGTTGCCCCAACCTTGTTTTTGTTGATCTTTCATACAACAAATTCTCTGGAGACCTACCCCTCTGGATAGGGGTGAAGTTACCGTACTTAGCATTGTTACGCTTGCAGTACAATATGTTTTCTGGCCAAATTCCCTTTGAAATTGGACATTTTCAAGAGCTACAGTTTTTAGATCTTGCACATAATAACTTCTCAGGAAGCATGCCGAACTCATTAGTTAACCTGAGTGCAATGGCCCGGACTTCTGGATATAGTGATGTTCTTTATATTGCCATCCATATGAGAAAAGGGCCCCTTTTGTACAACTTAATACATATTGATATCAATGTATTTTACGGGGAAAAAGTATATGTTCTTACTAAAGGGCAACAACTTGATTTTTCCCCTGAAATCCTATACATGGCAATTCTTGATTTGTCATGCAATAATTTAACCGGAGTGATCCCTCGAGGTATTGGTGCTTTAATTGGATTAAGAAGTCTGAACTTTTCATGGAACAACTTAAGTGGTCCAATCCCTGAGAAAATTGGTGAGCTTGAGCAATTGGAATCTCTGGACCTGTCAAATAATGAGCTTTCACGCGAAATCCCTTCAAGCATGACAGCTCTTACCTCTTTGAGCCATATGAACCTGTCGTATAACTCTCTGTCAGGAATGATACCAACTGGTAATCAGTTTCATACTTATGACGCATCCGTCTACATTGGGAACACTGATTTATGTGGTTACCCCTTGACAAACAGCTGTCCAGGAAATAGTTCAAATCGACCTACACATGCAGGTCATGGAGATGGATCTGAGGATATATCCCTTTACCTTGGTTTGGCTGTTGGGTATATCGTTGGCCTTTGGGTGGTCTTCTGTGTGATGTTGTTTAAAAAAAGCTAGAGAACTGCTTATTTCATATTTGTGGAAGGGCTGCAGGCCAAGATTTATGTGGCAGTGGTACTGAGATGGGCCAATTTGAAGAGGAAAGTCCGTGAAACTTAAATACTGTTATATGTTATCGATGATAATCATCATGTATGCATTCGATCCAGAACTTTCTTTTCTACAAATGGCTCTCTATATCCGAGAGTGTTGTGACAAAAGTGTATTTTATGAATTGGCATGTACGACTGCCGTGTTCTCCATATGTAATAAACGTTGCGCTATTTATAAACCTGCTGCCATGCATTGTATTTTACTTTTGCTATTTTTAAGTTGAGAATTGATTCGTGCCCTGTAGTACTGTTGTGGTGTTGATATGCTATATATTCAAATCAATAAAATGTTCCTTCAGATACATGTTAAGTAAGCAAACCAAATCAATTCTAGAAGCATACATACCCTGATACGACATTCTAATTATTGAGATGAGAAGCAGCGCAGCCGCTGTCGATGGTTGGTTCCTTTACTCTACTGAATGCTAGTCACGCATAACATGTTCCTAGTAGATGATTTTTCGGAAATTTGACCGTGTATGGTGGTACATGATGTTGGCAAACATGCAGAATCAATGGCTGTGGTTTCAGCTCACCATTATATATTTTTCAGTTCATATGCCCACATGGGCTAGAATTCCAATTGCAATGTAATAGCAAATCATGTTGGCAGCTAGTGATGAAAAAATAGATGAATTACAAGTACATTTACACAGTAGTAGCAATTAACATCCGTCTCAGTTGATTGTTTTTCAAGTACTGACTAAATTATTGAAAATTTAATTAGCTGACCTGATGAAGTTGATCGGCGGTCATGCGTGGCATGAGACTGACAAGAAGAACCGGAAGCTGATAATGCCATAATTAGGAGAAGTTAAGGTGACAGAGAGTTCCGGTGTTGGAGTTCTGTTCCGTGTGTAGCATTGTAGGAAGGAGGTTTTTTTTTTGTTGAGGAAGTGTAGGAAGAAGGATGACATGATTCCGTGGTCGGCATGGGTGTTCATTGCGTCGTCTACTGCGAACGAAATGATTAGTGTTGTGAGAATCGTGCTGAACCTGACACGGGGGGTTGATTTGTTGGCAAACGTTGTGAGCACAGATGTGATTTGCTTAAGCTTAGGAAGCATTGGTTTGAGCTGTAATTTACGTGCACTCGCTCGTTACATGCTAGTCGCAGCCAATGCTCAGCCTTTGAGCTCAATTAAACCAAAAAATTCCATAATTTATCGTGTATTTTAACACCGCATTTGGGCATTTTGTAGCACTCAAGACTTACTGCACCATTGAACAGATTCCTTCTGTCGACACATCTCGCACTTGATCGATACTTTTTCTTCTGCTCTTCGAACAGAACACGCGCGGCTCTGCTTCTGCATGTCGTCTTTCATCAAACTAGTTCAGTTTTCAAGACTTGCACTACAACAATTCTAGCATGCACTATTCAGTTACACAAAAGTCAAGACAGATGTGTACAAGCAGCAGCAAACAGATTACTAGCTATTACTACCACTAGTAAACAAAGCAAGTCTCTAGTCAAAATTCCACGCACATCATGCATACATGCATGCTCTGTTGGCAGCAATCAAGGCCGTCAATTTTGACTTGTCATGCTTCGAGCAGATGAGTTGACAAGGGATAATCTACAACGAGTAAGACCAGAGAAGCACAGAAGACAAAGAGTCAAGATTAGGGAGGGATTGTTAGGTAATCTCACGTACTGCCCTAATTTGCTAACTAGGGCTAGTCACAAACTCAAGATTATACCTAACATGCTCTGCCGTGATGAACTGATGATTGAAGACTTGCTGCTCTGAGTCTACTTATGTTATGCCTCTTCAGAATGTTTGCTCGTGTCAATTCGGTTGATATGCAAGACGCTCTCATCCAACGAAATTAGTATTTGACAAGAGAAACGAATAAATCTTGTCAGAGATTACGGAATGAAATAGTGCATTGGTGCCCAAATAAATATGATTAGAGATAAACGCATGAGAGTATAAGACGTTCTGCTGACAAACCGCAGTTCGCAAAGTGAAAGTAAATCTAATATATCATCCCCTTCATATCATGTCTTGTTACATGTCAAAGAATGAGTGCAGCCACAGCTGGCGTGTTTCTCTGAATCAATCTGCGGAATTTGGATTGCGAGTTCGCAAAGGCGAATTATACATATTTTGGCAGCAACAAATAGAGTTCTCCTCTTAAAATACAGAGAAGAAACATGTAGATAAAATCTGTGTCAATAATTATAATTACAAGTTCTACTCATCAAGTTGATCCATATCATAGTTACAATCGTTTGCCATCTTGTTAAGGGAATCACCAGTTGCCACTTGACCTGATCAGGGAGGATAACTTCAGAAGTCACCACCAGCCACCAAACTTGTGTAGTGTCTTGTGATATAGCCGGTTGGATCTTCCACTTCTCCCCACAGCTGAATATATATGTGTTCACAGGCCGACAACACTATGTATCAGAAATTGCAAGTATATGTACAACATGTAGCGAGATAGCTAGAAAAAGGAGTTTGTTTCTGAACTGACCGATTATGTGTATGATCTCAGTTCACTTCAGATGCCCACGGACTTGTCGAGGCACTGCGAGCTTCTAGCTAGCTCGGAAAGGGATCGATCATACGGCTTCCTACTTCAAACTTTCAGAACATTTAGTGTCCTTGGCAACCACTGGATTGTTGGGAACTTGTGATGTTTATTCACTTGAGCCACAGAAGGATCAGGAATATAGCTCAAGGCTCATCTCTCTGGCTTGTGGATATCAAGAAACCTGAACATGAAAATGCTCCCGTTCTGAATCAACAATAATTTCTTTCTAGCATATTCACTGAAATTAATGCCAGGAAGCATCAGGAGTTACCTTCCTCCAGTTGACTCCTGGCTAGCTAGTAACCTTCAGCTAATTTTGAACCAATCAGACAGTAACCTTCAGCTAATTACGCGCTGCTCCAGCTTGTCCCATGTAGAGAAATTCTAGTGCCCTGCAGAGTTTGGTAACCAAAGAAAGCTTGCTCAAATTGCACATACAAAACAAGAGGTTTAAT
Organism: Thinopyrum elongatum; assembly: GCA_011799875.1. Lineage (NCBI taxonomy): Eukaryota > Viridiplantae > Streptophyta > Magnoliopsida > Poales > Poaceae > Thinopyrum > Thinopyrum elongatum. The sequence continues at coordinate 36,261,621 of CM022303.1, read as the reverse complement.
TTTACAATTCCAGTTTCTAATGGTCAGAGTCTAGCTAAAAGCATTATATACGTACTATACAGCTATCAAGTACTCCTGACCATTAGAAATATTGTTTTTAGTACTCCCTCCGTTCGTTTTTATAAGGCGTTTTAGACAGCTGGTTTTCAACTGTTTGGAGCACTCTCTGAACAGGCTTAAACGTCTTATATAAGTGAACCGAGGGAGTAATATATTAGTGCATATAGAAATATTGTTTCAGACACAACTTCTAATGACAGTATGAAACAGAGGAAATAGCAGCATATATAATGGAAGAGGTGAGTGGAAGGTACCAGCATGGTGGTAGAAGCAGGCACCAGCAAGAGGTGAGTCATCATATGAAACAGAGACGAGACCATCACTATTTACAAAGAGGCGAGCAGCATCAGCATGAATTGTATGTGTAGAGCAGATCCTCATGGCTGTTGGAAAAAAAAAGAGAGAAGAATACTGTAAGTTACAATCAGCACGTGTAGTAGTAGGAGCAATTATAACATCCATCAGCAAAGAGGATATGTTAGTTAGCTGACCTGATGACGTTCGTTATTGGCATGACCACCACTTCTGATTGTGAGCGCTCCCCCATCGTACAAGTCTCTGCGAGGAGGGATGGTTCCTCTTCCTCCTCTATTTCTGCAACATCAGGTCCTTGGACGACATCCCCCAGGTCATGCTCGCAGCGGTCTTGGTTGAATTGCAGCACGGGATGGTTGGGGTGTGCATCCACTTCAGCTTGCAGCACACCAAGCTTCGCCACTCTGCCTTTGTAACCAAGTTGAATCTGCTTGAGTCTTGGGAGGTGCTTGATACCAGTGATCCCTGATTCCAACTTTACATAACTGAATTCTAGCTTTTCCATCTGGGGCAATGCGCCCTTCTGGAATTTCACCTCCCTCAGGTCAACCGGACTAGTAATGCAAAGTTTTCTGAGATTCAGAGATGCTTCTTCTCTGAACACTAACTTCTTCCCATAGTAAGCAGCCGCCCCTAGATTGAGGAGCATGAGCTTGGGCAGCCTTCCTAGCATTTCCGTGACTTGATCTTCCTTTAGTCTGCTCCACTCCAAGTGAATCTTCACCAAATGCTTCAGACTTCCAACCCACTCGGGCATCTTTCCTCCAAGATCTCCGAGCAACTTCAACTTATTTAGCAGGGGAGGAGGGGAGGAAGTATTCTGCGACCACTCGAGTGATCCATCATAGTCAGCATCCACACTAAGAGAGCGCAGGGACGAGAGCTTCTCTATAGCGGCACAGATATATAGTATCTTGCGTTTTTGCTCGGCAAATCTTCCTTTACCTACCATGCTCAGTTTTCTTAGCTGAATAAGCCCCCCCAACTCTTTAACTGCCTTCTTGCTAGTTTGTTTGATGTCCACCACCTCTAGTATCTGTAGCTCCTTTAAGTTCCCTATCCCTCTTGGTATCCTCACACCTTCTGTCTTAGACCACCGGCTAGAGTATGCCATATGTAGATCAGCAGTTATTTCAGCACGATGATCAGCATCAACTGAAGCTGTGCATAGCATTGGCAAGCGTAATGTGTGCATCAAACATTCCATGGGTTCATCCATATCAAAAAAGTCGTATGAATCCCATCTGCTACAGCGAAGGCTGCGGAGACTATGGAGTTTAGTGATCCCAGTTGGCAGTGCTGCTATAGAACTCTTTCTAATGTCTAAGTTCTGTAATCCTCGTAATTTCCTTATAGACTTTGGAAGTGAATATATATATATGAAGGTCCTTTAAAATCCACATATTTCAAATGGCACAACAACCCAATGTTGTTGATATCTTTTTGTCTAATTTGAAACAGTGTATTCTTTAGATCCAAGGCTCTAAGCATCCTCATGTTGGTTGAACAAACTGAAGGTTAGGGCTCCGTGGGTCTCTCACGAAACATTGTTAGTGACCGAACATGGCTCCAATCCATGCCAGTATTTAGGCACTTGCTAGCATGGTATGCCACATGTCGAAAATTCCCCTCTATTAAACTGCCTTCACTATCTTGCACCAGGTGCACAAAGTTTTCATCTCTAGAAATCGAGACCATTACATCACGCATGATATCATGCACCCGGCAGCTCTTAACAATTCCTTCTATGTTCACTTTTGATGGTTGAATCATGTTTCGGTTGATTAGCTCATTGAAATAACCTATTCCAACATCCTCAACATTCACTCCACCACTAGCTGTAACAAACCCCTCTGATATCCATCTATCAACCAAACGTCTTCTCTTGATTTCAAAATCCTCCGGAAAGATGCCTAAATATAGGAAGCATGATTTAAGATGAGATGGCAAGTGGCATTGCTTCAAGGCTTGGGTTAGTCTCAAGCTCCGAGGGAATCTGCTCATAAATACTCTCCCAGAGTTCTACCACTTTAGTAGCAAGCGAAGCTCCTATGGTGAGTATAGCCAATGGTAAACCACCACACTTATTTACCATTTTGGAAATCACGTTCTGCATCCTTTCATCACTTTCTGTTTCTGTGTGTGTTTTCTCAATCTTTTTCAGTAGCAAATTTGTTGCTTGATCTATCTGTAGGTGTTTAAGGTGGTAAATAAGTGATTTGGAAGTACACTCCTGAGCTAGGCCAATATCTCGTGTTGTTACTATTATCCTGCTACCTTTGATATTAGTAGTAGGAAAAGCATTATCTTTGATCCACCCCCATGCATCAATGGTCCACAAGTCATCAAGAACAATAAAGTACCTCTTCTCCTGTAGCATTTCCCTAAGGTAGCAGGCCAGATCATCTACTTGCACCGTCTTCCCCTCAAGTTCCTTCAAACGCTTCTTCAGTTCTTCATTTCCGAAAAGTTGCATGATCATATCCTTGAGCATCTCTATCTTGGAAAATGTCTGCGAGACTGTGATCCAAGCCCGGTAAGAAAAATTATTCACAATATATTCCTTACTTTCAAATGCCTTCCTGGCAAGAGTAGTCTTTCCTAAACCACCCATGCCAACAACAAATACCACCTTGGCTGTACCATCTTTTGTCTTGACATCCATCAACTTAATTAAATCCTTCTTCGTCTTGGAAAAGCCAACAAGTTCTGCTTCATCAATGTTGCTAGCCGAGTGATTGCGAACATCTTCCATGTGAGAATCTATGTCACCAATGGTGTTGGAGGCGTCCGCCTTGATCAAGTTGTAGCGTGTGTTCCTGATGCTTACTTCTTCAACTCTTGTTTTGAGGTCACGGATCTGTATGGCAATCCGATGACGATCTTTGAGCTTCATGAGCCGACGTAACAAGCTTTGGCTTCCAACATGCACCATGAACTCACTGAGGCAATCTTCAATGTTGTAGGCCAGATCCCTTACTTGTTTTGCCCACACTTTGAGGAGCACATATTTCTTCTTTATTGTTTCAGCGACCTCCAGGAATGCCTGCATCGTCTCGAGCTCGTCTTTGATGAACCTATGCCAAACAAGTTTTCAAAAAAAGCAAGTTTTCAAAAGAAAATTAGAACAATGCTGACTGGTGCAATTCTACAGCTATGGGATTTCGGTTGGTGCTGAATTTTTTCTGAAACTGAAAGTAAAAACCATGATTTCAGTCGGTGCTGAACTTTTCTGGAACTGAAAGTAAAAACCATGATTTCGGTTGGTGCTGAAATTTTTCTGAAGCTGAAAGTAAAAACTATGAGTGCATCTTCGTTAACAGATATTAAACCCCTGAACCATGTGCACTAAAGAGACTACTAACTAAGAATATATATGTGTGGGAGAGATGTGCACCGAGTAAAATAAATATTGCATGGGATATACTTGGTGGAGTGTCCCGAACAGAGATTAAGCAACAGCTAGCGATTTGGTCGCAAATTAGCAACATATATACCAGATATCCTTGCGGACGCCGATGAGGAGGCCCATCTCGGCGGCGGCGGCAGAGGTGGCCATGCTGATAGCGCCTCCCAGCATGGACCTCGCCATGCTCAGCACCGTCTCCGCCATGATCTCCGGTACAACTCCGATGATCACAGGCAGGGCCGGTCGAGTTAATCAAGCTGCTGCTCTTAGCACGTACGCGTATGCCGGAGGGAGAGAGAGCGAGGGTGTCTTGTGTAGCTGATTTGATCGGTGAACAGCCCAGCTTGTAGGTAAGCTGTCACGGAATGTAACGCCTTTATTTCTTTCTTTCTTTGTTAGGTAGACTAACTAGTGGCCGACACGACAAGATAAAAAGATGCAAAAGGAAATGGAGACTAAGCAAAGCAAAGAATCTGATGCGCTCAACGTGCAGCTGGGGCCACCGGTTTGGGGCATATCACCTTTGCCCAACAACGGGTTCTTCTTTTAAGAATCCAAATACCAGTAATTATCTGCGGTAATCACTCAGCATGTTCTCAATATTTATCAGCAAATTATGTATAAAACACGTGCCTCTGCCCTCACTCTTCTGTTAATTACCACTTACAAGGCATTACAAACACATTGTGGCCGCAACAAGCACAGTACTGCTAAACAAAGTGAGTCTCTAATTCTCTATGAATAATTATTAGTAAGAGATCGCGGGCTGATCCGTCCAAGATACAGTCAACTGATGTTCCCGGGACTGGAAGCCGCTGGAGTCCAAGAAAACATGATTTAACATCGACAGTTGATGGATTTTAGGGTATATATTTCTTCCTCGTCGAAACAAAAAGGGAACTTTTGGTCTGATATCTGGAAACGATGTCGTAGCTCTGGAATGTTCATCCTTCCCAGCTCCTGTTTGAGGCATATCATTCAGCATAACTACAGTAATTTAGCATTGTCTTTCTTTTTTGAGTGATTTGAAGATTGCTCACTAATGCTACAGCAATGTAGCGTTGTCTGTGGTGCAGTAATGTGCATAGTATGTTGGAACTTCCAACTCCAGCTGCACACATATGCAGAGCATGACCTCAACTACAGAATGTATTTATTTGTTCATCAGCAAGTTCAAAGTATTTGTGGCAAGCCAAAAACCGCAAAATGAGGAGTTTTTTGCTGAACGCACCAGCTTCAGTATGATGACCGCTTCACAGTTCACAGTCTCAGCCTGGCATATACACTATCAGAAGGGAGGGTTATTAGTAAGTGTACAACAAGTAAATTAAAACAATTGCCAGCATCTTGAATCTGGCCTTTTTGTTTCGTTATATTATTTTTTTCTTGATTGAATTTGTTACTCCCTCCGTTCCATATTAGTTGTCGCTGAAATGGAAGTATGATGTATTTCAATGATAGATACATCCATTTGAGCGACAACTAATGGGACGTAGGGAGTATATTGTTGCAGTATGTCAATAAAGACATTTTTCTCCTTTTACTTTGTATTTCTGTTTTGATTATCCCACAGGTTACCCTACGTAACAACAATCTTCCAGTCTAACCTGGCGAGGCAACAACATAATGTCAGGCACATGCGGCTACGGACTAGGACGCCACCTGGATGCCAGCCATGTCACATGTTTTTCTTTCTTCATGTGGCCGGTTGTTGACAATTGCTTTAGATTGCAACCAAGAGGACGTGTACCTTCAAATCTTCTTTCATAAAAAAAACTGTCAATTTGACACAAGCACGAAATAGGCTTTCGTGCCCCTTGATAGATAAAGACACACCGGCCGAACGACATAAAGCATTGAGGAAATCCTTACAAGATTATCAAAGAGAAATACACGACAGAACTAGCGGTCCAGAAGACGCATACACGTGCACCACTAAACACCTCAAGCAAGTCGTCCAGAAGAAACACATGAGACCCGCTGTCATGCCCAAGGGGTCAACACACTCACTGACGATGCCCTCAAGAGGGTCTTGATGCAAAGGGCCGCTGCCTCCGCGTCTACCGTAGCGGAAGAAGGTTTTCACCCAGTGTTTCAAAGGATATGAAGAGAGTCAAGGCGGCAGCCCAGGAGGAGAGCGATATGCACGAACGACGCCGCTGCTGACGCCGAGGCACAAAGCTTTCGCTTGAGCTCCCCTACCCTCCACGTTGTCAGATATGACACCATGACAGGAACCAGCAAGCAAACCAAAGTCTCCAGATCCCGCTCAGGGCTAGGCTGCCACCACGGGCAACCACTTCACCAGAACCACCCACCACAGCACACTTCGCCACACTCATGGGCAAAGCACACCGCCAACACCTACTGCAACACCGTGACGATACACTTATTCTACTGCGCACTCGTGCTCTGCAAGAGGAATAAAAGCGCATGCATTGTGGTTATTCAATTTTAGTTCCCAACTCACCATGACTTAAGCTATAGAGAGAAAAAGGGAAGAAAAACAATGCAAGCATGTGCGAACAAACATTATTCACATATATGGAAATCATATTAAAATTCACTAAAATAGCTTAAGCATGTATGTTGCTTAATTAATTTTATTGCATTGATTTGACTGTACAGAGACTTCAAGTTTAAATTGGGAAAGTTCAAACTGCAATAGAAATTTTGTTACCAATGTCAGAGCAATACACACAAGATGTTGTCATGGATATATGAATGCCATTGCCTCAGTGTAGGAGAAATGCCCTAGAGGCAATAATAAATATTATTGATTATCTCCCTGTTCATAATTAGGTTTATGTTCCATGCTATAACTGCTATGGTTCTTGAGTCTACAATAACCATGAGGCTCGGAGGAAGACTCATATGCACGTGTGGAATAATAAACGGTAAAATGTATTCCTAGTCTGGCCTCTGAGACTAGCTCAAGTGTTGGATGATGGTTCTGTTTTCCTGATCATGGGCATGACTATGCCGGCAACTTTGAGGGCACAATGTTATAAGAACATTTGTGTTGAATCGACCCGATTGATGTTATGCTATGAGATTCATTCGTCACAAGTTAATGGTTAATAACACAGAGATGGTTAATGTTTCCATGATTCCTTAGACCATGAGAGTATCGAGTTTCTTCATGCTTGCTTCATGAACTTTGGGGTTTGTTAAACGTCATCCGTAACTGGATGGCTATTACGGCGGCTTACGGGTTCATGGAAAACTATGTCAAGTAACTTGATAGCTCAAGATTGGGATTTGCTCCTCCGACGATGGAGAGATATCTCTGGGCCCTCTCGGTGTTACGGTATCCATCATCGTCTGGCCAGACACTTTGTGATTTGATCACGGGGATGCCGGAACACGGTAACGAGAAAAGAGAACAATACCGGTAACGAGGTAACTAGCATAGTGGACAAGTTGTTGATCCACGGGAATGCCAACATGTCTCACCTCAGGTATTTGTAACATATCGCGAAGCAACAGGAATAGCACACGGCAACTGGAGGTTCACTCGAATATTCATTCGTGTGGGTATAGGGGTCAATATGGGTGTCCACGGCTCCGATGTTGATCATTGATCGGAAGGGGTTCCGTGTCATGTCTATACTTCACCGAACCTATAGGGTCACACGCTTAAGGGTCATCTATCTGCTGAATACTAGACAGGGAGTCTGAGAGAAAATCACCGAAAAAGTTTCGGACACCGAAAAAGTTTCGGACAACAGAAAAGTTCCGCAAAGAGAACACCGGATGAGTTTCGGTGAAACTGAAAAGTTGTTTCGGGGTATTCCATTAAGTCAAATTGGTTTCGGCACATGCCTGATAATTCTTGGAGGGTGCCAGAATCATTCTGGAAACTTTTGGGAATTTTCTGGAAGAAAAACCGGAAATGTTCCGGAGCTGCCGGAACCGCTTCAGATGCTTTTCGCAGATGAAATCACTAAACTGGAATTGTTCCAGAACGCGTTGAAAATTATTTTAGTGGGTACTGGAAATGTTCTAAGCCCACATAAATATTTTCAGTTCGAATGGACGCTGAAAAATGTCGTCATGAATAGTGAAAGTGCTTTTTGGGTTACTTTTTGGAAAGCCATTATTTTGGGTTTTGTCCCAAGATATTTTTTGGGGGGTGACATGGATGGATGAGGCTCCCTTGGGGGGGCCCCTCCTAGGTGTGGCCGGCCACATGGGGGCTCCTCCTTGGAGCCCCCTCTTGTGCCTTGTTTTCACATTTGGGTCCTTGTTGAAGGACTTCATTCATGTGCTTTTGGGTTTTCTTGTAAAACCACCCTACCCCTTGGGATTTCCTATAAATAGAGGTGGAGGGGCAGCCCTCCACACTCACTCCTTCTCACATACAAGTGCCATTGCAATGATCTGGCTTCTCTCTCCCTCCCAGCGAAATAGTTTCGTAGAGCCGAAAGGCTGTCTGGGTTCCGGTGGGAACTAGTTCTGGACGGCGAAGCCCTGCCGGATAGATGACACCGTATGTGTGCAACTCTGTAGAGAGGTCGTAGTTTCGATCTTAGTGCCCGAGGGGCTGTTCGTGAGTGCCTCCCGAAGGGCTGTCCAAGTGACGATCCAAGTTCTGTGAGTCCTCCCGAAGGGCTGTCCGAGTGACCGTTCGAGTTTCGAAGGTCCTCCCGAAGGGCTGTCCGCGACACCGTCCGGGGGACTGTTCGACCGCCTCCCAGAGGGCTGTCCGAAGGGAAGACGAGGGTATACATCCTCGCGGTTGGGAGGTTGTAAATCCTAGCTGCGGGGATCTGCAGCGCCGATCGTCATCGACTCTACTTCCGCTGCGCTACGAGTCGGTAACGAAAATGATCAAACCTTGTATGCAGTCTCCATAGTGGTCCTGGGCTGGTGCGTAGGTCGGAAATTTTTTGTTTTCTGCTGCGTTACCCTACAGTGGTATCAGAGCCGTGCTATGCGTAGATGCAGGTTGCGATCTAGAATACATAGTGATGTATGGGTGTTGCACAATATAATTAGGTAGTAGATGAGTTCTATTACTGAAAATTATTTGTGCGGGTAGCAGATGAAATCTGTTACCCGATGTTCTTGTTGCTTCCCTGGAATTTGCATATTTCTGATCTTGATAACAGCATGGTGGAGTTTCAATGTTCGGGCAATCCGCGATCCTGATTGATCAACGAAGTGCTAACAGTTCATTGAATTCCACTATAGTTAAAAGGAAAGATGAAATTTCGCAGACGAAAGGGCAATGCAGATATGATCTGCACGGGGGTCATGCGTATGACGAAGTTTAGTATGGGGCTCGAGATTTTATTATCTCGGTTTTCATACACCCTGGAAAGTTAATCTAGCGACTTGAATTAGCATACTTGATGATGGACGTTGGTAGCTTCGGTTTGTTTCGAAACCTTAGAAGCCACGAAAAACAAGTTTTTGCATGAACCGATTAGAGACGTCTAACTTGGTTTTGCAGAAGGGTTTGCATGTGCATATGATGTGGTATAGCAGTGCTCATAATAATTTGATTATGTATGAGATGACTATATGATGTAAATTAATTAACATGACCTGCGTGTCATGATTCGGCATGATGGCTGGAGCCATATGATTGCACTTTAAATGACCTGTGTGTCAACCTTGTTGTAATGCATTATTTTATTAGCTATAGAGATAGCAATATTATCTGGTGCATCGACAAGGTGGTGGCAATCTTCGCGAAGGTGAACACCGACGCGAATGCCGAAGACGAAGAAATACAATACTTCTCCGTCAGAAAGGGCTATACCATATCATGCTATTATGAATTGCCTGAGATGTTTATCCCTTATGATGCACCCTTCTTGATTGTGCGGTAGTCGCTTTTTAGTAGGGTGATCTCTCACAAAAATATCAAGTAGTTAGTGTTCTCCCAAGTGTAGCACCGTCACGGCACCTAACTTTTCGGGGTATCACAGAATCTCCCTGGGTACGAACGATTAGGGATGTGTGAGGCGGGTGAGTTGAGACCTCGCAGCAAGATCACTTGGTTGTCTTGACGTTCTGGAAGGATCTCCCTGAGCTCGGAACACGCCCATCGAAAGATGAACAAGAGTCACATAGAGATGTGATCGGCAAGTTTGCCTACCGATTGAAGTTTGCGCCATCAGTGTTCATCTCGTTCAATGGCGTTGAATGGAAATGCGGGTCTTGTATCACTCAAAATCAATTATGAGAGATATTGATTTGAGTGGGAGCGCACTGTTGAATTAACTTGTTTAATTCTCAGTGCAATTAATTATGAACACTGTCTAAGTGTGGTTTGCATAATAGTTGTAGAATAATGGCTCGAGTTTCCACCTTCCCTATTAAAAATAAATAGCTGTTAAATATCTGGTTAAAACTTTACGGTTGGTAACGTAATGTGAGGATTGTCCTCAAGAGTGCCGAGAAGGACTTTGTCCTATCGCATACTTTCGGTATTCTCTCGCTTATGCTATGGATCATGTGACTCTCGTCCTTCGATCCAAAAGCTAGAATTCCGTTTCAGTCAAGTGCAATATGTTTGCTTCCATGAGACCCGAACTTCGAAAGTTTGGATAGTTATGTGATATTCATGGAATCTGAAAATCATTTTCAGAGACAGACAAAGGCTAAAAGATATGAGATATCCAAAGCAATGTTTGTTTGCAAACTATTAGTAAAGGAGTTTACTATGCATTAGACTGATAAGAGAGGGATCCAGAAGAACGCCTGTCATATGATGAAAGGTGAATAAAACAACAACTTAAAGAGAAAGGAAGTGTCTGAAGGGTGTTAGTGAAACTTTCACGCCTAGGAAGTCCGGGGCTAACGCCACTCTTAAGTTGGGTGCTTCTTCTGAGAGTAGGAGAAATACTAAAAGTTAAACTGTTAGAAGTATAATGGCAGAAAGAAAGAAGACTGGAATATCCAGCTCATGTATGAATGTCATACAAGTTTTTGATGTATAGAAGGCTAGTCAAAGATATAGTTCTTGGGAATTATGATTAATTTGTTAATCACTGATTCTTGGGTATTGTGAGTTAGTCATAGAGATACCCGCTCGATTGCATTCTGTTGCAACTCGATGTAAGAACTACTATGGCCTGAAAGACTAGCCAGGAATGAGGTTTAGGTATACACAGGGAACATAGTAAATGTTACTATACCTTCCATCGGTGTATTACCGTCTGTATTTATTTTCATAATTCATTTAGAGTTTTACAAACTCTAGCCGTTGCATAAAGTAATCTTGCAAGAAGGTTGTTCATAAGAGAACTTTTTATGTTCGATGTTATGAATAACATAAGCGCCATACTTTCATTGAGAATGAGATGCATGTTATGAATAAATGATAATAATATATTACCTCTATTTTTACTTTCATAATTCATTTTAGAGTTTCATACACTCTAGCCCATTGCAAAATGTTTGTTGCAAAAGGGTTGTTCATAAAAAGAACAATTGTTGTTCAGTATTATGAATAACATGAAGGGCCATGCTTCCATCCAAGATGGGATGTATGTTATGAATATTGATAGTAATATGATACATCCATAACACTGACGCTAAATGTCGTAAGACTAAGAGAATACCACACAAGTGTGGCACTGCATTTGGTCACATTGGAGAAACCCGCATGGATAAATTCCATTATGATGGATTTTAAAGTCGTTTGATTTTGAATCATCTGACACTTGCAACTTTCCTTCGAAAAGTAAAGTGACTGAAATACCGTTCACAGGCCATAAGGAACGAGCAAAGAACTTATTGGTGATCATACATTTTGATGTACGTAGTCCGATAAATGTTATTGCAAACAGTGGATTTATCTATCTTTAGAAATGACTCAAGTAGATATATGTATATTTACTTGATGAGACGTAAGTCTAGATCTTTTGAATTCATTCAAAAGGTTTTCAAGAATGAAGTAGAAGTTATTGTAACAAGAAAATTCTGTTTCTACAATTTGATTGCAGAAAGGAATATTTGAGTTACAAGTTTAGCGAATGTCTGATGAGTTTTGAAAAGAGTTTCATAACTTACACCTCCCGGAACACCACTGTGAGTGAAAAGTACGTGAAGATGTAATCGAACCATTTATGACATGATAAGATCAAAGATGACATAAATAAATTTGCCATTATCCCTTTTAAAAGGTGATGCTTTAGAGACTGCGGCTTTTACACTGAAAAAAGCTCCATCGGGTCTGTTGAAATGACACCATGGTATGGTACGCCCAACCATGTTATATCTTTTCTTAACATTTGGAATATGGGGCTTGTGTAAAAGGTTACAAACCTATTCCAAATCAGACAAGTGCTATTTTGTAGGTTATCCCAAGCAATTGGGTATTCCTCCCTCACTATACCGAGGCAAATAGGTTTGCCACAAAGAACGGTATGCTTTTTGAAAAAAATGGTTCTTTCAAAAAGGTGAGTGGGAGAATAATGCAACTCGACGAGATAACCAGTATCTCCGTCATCAGGTCAAAGGAAAGAGACCTTGGAAGTAATTCCAGTGTTTCCTTCTGCGACTGATATGAAAGTCTCTACAATAAAATGTATGGACTTCGGTCAAACTTGCAGCTAAACCACGTAGGCAAGGCTCGTGCAAACCTCTCAGGTGCGCAGACGAGATATTGTTGTCAGACAACAGTATACCTACGATACACAAGGAAGCGTTGATGGGCCCTGACTCCGGAATTGGCTGAATGCCAATACAACCCGAGTTAGTTTCCATATAAATGATTCAAGATTAAAACCTTGATACACCTTTCGGAAGACTTAGAGTCTAACGAATATTTATGGAACTTAAAACTGATACGGATAAAAATATTTTATCCATAAAGCTCGACTTGTTGAAATAACAAGTTCAAGGAGTTGACTGCGATGAGGTTGTTTCACCGTAGCGATGCTTAAAGTCGGTTCGGGTTGAACTAGCAATTAATACATATTTCAGTCATGAGATATGAAACATGGATGAAAATAGGATTTCCATATGATGGAAATGAAACCAAGGACTTGCATGTGTTACAGTCGAAGGTATTTTGTCATTCCAGAGGATGCTAGTGAGTGTGCAAACTTCAGAGTTCGAGCAATGGACAGAAGAGAGCATAATGGAGTTGGAATCTTCGTGTTTTGATGAAATGGTCAAAAGGGTTTGACTTCATCAATGGGTAACGAAGATGCTTGTGATTCAAGAAAGTAAGTGGGAGCATAATAAATTTCTAAAAAACGTTGTGTGCTTGACAAATTGTTAATTGGAAATAAATTTCTTGACACGAATTAGGACTTCATTTGAAAATAGTTTTTCGATGAAGTGCTTGGGCTAAATAGCCTTTATATTAGGCATGATGATCTATGGAGATAGATTTACCTAATGGGGCTGAGCAAAGATACATATTGACAAGATGCTAAAACCTTTTAGCATTAAAAACGTCAAGGAGTGATTCTTGCCGAAGTCACATGGAAAGGGTTTTTGCAAGACTCGGTGTCCCAAAACAACTGATGAGCAAAATACATGATGGAGATTCCACACACTCTTGTGTTTGGATTAATCATGTATTCCATGGTATGTAAAAACAACCAGCTATGTCCAATACTCCCAAAGTTGTTGCGAGTATAGATACCAAAGTGATCAAAAGTTCTGATCATGGGACAACAGTGAAAAAGGGTCTTTGAGTACTATAGTTGCACCGATGACATGTTTTCTCGCAAGCGGAGATCATGAAGAGTTCGTTGTAAAAGGTTACATCGATACAGTCTTCATCCATGCTCCAAGCGATTTTCGATTTAAATTGAGGGTTTTGTGTAACACACAATATGGTGGCACGGTAGTTGGAAATTGTTCCAAACAAGTTACTGTGGCGAATTCTATAACAGAGGCAAAGTATGTTGCCGCTTTTAAAAGCGACAAACAAGATGCTGAATCATATAGTTCTTTCATGAACTTAGTATGGTTCCAAGAAGGCTTTGGTCAATGGGACACTACTGCAGCTAGTTGCTCCATAACTCAGTCTGAGGAATCCAGGTTCGACCTGTGATTCACATACATACGAAGCCAAGTCCACACAAAATATGAATTTTGTGAAAGCGTGAAAATGCGACAATACGCAAAGATACACACGAAGCTGAAGTCGTCAGATCCGTTGGACATCAGGCTATACCACATGCGAAGCATATTTACACCGATGTGCCACAGGTGTAAAGTGCATTAGCATTAACTAGATTATTGACTCTAGTGCAAGTGGGAGTCTGTAGGAGAAATGCCCTAGAGGCAATAATAAATGTTATTGATTATCTCCCTATTCATAATTAGGTTTATGTTCCATGCTATAACTGCTATGGTTCTCGAGTCTACAATAACCACGAGGCTCGGAGGAAGACTCATGTGCACGTGTGGAATAATAAACGGTAAAATGTATTCCTAGTCTGGCCTCTGAGACTAGCTCAAGTGTTGCATGATGATTCTGTTTTCCTGATCATGGGCATGACTATGCCGGCAACTTTGAGGGCACAATGTTATAAGAACATTTGTGTTGAATCGACCCGATTGATGTTATGCTATGAGATTCATTCATCACAAGTTAATGGTTAATAACACAGAGATGGTTAATGTTTGCATGATTCCTTAGACCATGAGAGTATCGAGTTTCTTCATGCTTGCTTCATGAACTTTGGGGTTTGTTAAACATCATCCGTAAATGGATGGCTATTACGGCGGCTTACGGGTTCATGGAAAAGTATGTCAAGTAACTTGATAGCTCAAGATTGGGATTTGCTCCTCCGACGATGGAGAGATATCTCTGGGCCCTCTCGGTGTTATGCTATCCATCATCGTCTGGCCAGACACTTTATGATTTGATCACGGGGATGCCGGAACACGGTAACGAGAAAAAAGAACAATACCGGTAACGAGGTAACTAGCATAGTGGACAAGTTGTTGATCCACGGGAATGCCAACATGTCTCACCTCAGGTATTTGTAACATATCGCGAAGCAACAGGAATAGCACACGGCAACTGGAGGTTCACTCGAATATTCATTCGTGTGGGTATAGGGGTCAATATGGGTGTCCACGGCTCCGATGTTGATTATTGATCGGAAGGGGTTCCGTTTCATGTCTATACTTCACCGAACCTATAGGGTCGCACGCTTAAGGGTCATCTATCTGCTGAATACTAGACAGGGAGTCTGAGAGAAAATCACCGAAAAAGTTTCGGACACCGAAAAAGTTTCGGACAGCGGAAAAGTTCCGCAGAGAGAACACCGGATGAGTTTCGGTGAAACTGAAAAGTTGTTTCGGGGTATTCCATTAAGTCAAATTGGTTTCGGCACATGCCTGATAATTCTTGGAGGGTGCGAGAATCATTCTGGAAACTTTTGGGAATTTTCTGGAAGAAAAACCGGAAATGTTCCGGAGCTGCCGGAACCGCTTCAGATGCTTTTCGCAGATGAAATCACTAAACTGGAATTGTTCCAGAACGCGTTGAAAATTATTTTAGTGGGTACTGGAAATGTTCTAATCCCACATAAATATTTTCAGTTCGAACGGACGCTGAAAAATGTCGTCATGAATAGTGAAAGTGCTTTTTGGGTTACTTTTTAGAAAGCCATTATTTTGGGTTTTGTCCCAAGATATTTTTTGGGGGGTGACATGGATGGATGAGGCTCCCTTGGGGGGCCCCTCCTAGGTGTGGCCGGCCACATGGGGGCTCCTCCTTGGAGCCCCCTCTTGTGCCTTGGTTTCACATTTGGGTCCTTGTGGAAGGACTTCATTCATGTGCTTTTGGGTTTTCTTGTAAAACCACCCTACCCCTTGGGATTTCCTATAAATAGAGGTGGAGGGGCAGCCCTCCACACTCACTCCTTCTCACATACAAGTGCCATTGCAATGATCTGGCTTCTCTCTCCCTCCCAGCGAAATAGTTTCGTAGAGCCGAAAGGCTGTCTGGGTTCCGGTGGGAACTAGTTCTGGACGGCGAAGCCCTGCCGGATAGATAACACCGTATGTGTGCAACTCTGTAGAGAGGTCGTAGTTTCGATCTTAGTGCCCGAGGGGCTGTTCGTGAGTGCCTCCCGAAGGGCTGTCCAAGTGACGATCCAAGTTCTGTGAGTCCTCCCGAAGGGCTGTCCGAGTGACCGTTCGAGTTTCGAAGGTCCTCCCGAAGGGCTGTCCGCGACACCGTCCGGGGGACTGTTCGACCTCCTCCCAGAGGGCTGTCCGAAGGGAAGACGAGGGTATACATCCTCGCGGTTGGGAGGTTGTAAATCCTAACTGCGGGGATCTGCAGCGCCGATCGTCATCGACTCTACTTCCGCTGCGCTACGAGTCGGTAACGAAAATGATCAAACCTTGTATGCAGTCTCCATAGTGGTCCTGGGCTGGTGCGTAGGTCGGAAAATTTTTGTTTTCTGCTGCGTTACCCTACACTCAGAAAATCTGGTAGGAAGCCCACAGCAGATGTGCGGAGAAGTGAAGGAAACGAGCAGCTAGCATCAGCATGGATTGTAAGTGTAGAGCATATAATCCTGGCTGTTAGAGGTGAAAATAAGATAAACTGTAAGTGCACACAGATAGTAGTAGCAATTGACGTCCATCTCACTTGATAGTTTCTAGTACTAAAAAAACGTGTCAACCTCTAATATTTGTAGCCAGGTACTCCCTCACTCCAGGAAACACGTTATGCACACTTGATGATGTTGCTTAACTAAGGGGGTATCAATCTAAGATGTAAAGCAAAAGAGGGTTAGCGGTAAGACAGGTGAATCATAGAGGTGCAAAAATCACAACTTATTACACATGAAGAAAACTGAGCTATGCGTGGAACATCACTAAGTATCTAAGCAACAAGCACACAGAAATATGGAACAACACCTGAGAGAGAAATCTTCGTTTACAGAGGCTGAAGGCACAAATACTAGTTACCAGAATTATCCTATACTCCACAATAAATAGCATCGCCGTGCAAATTGATCTATTGTTCAGCCTACAACGATGTGTGCGTAGATTACAAGGTAAGCCGTACTATATGCTTGCGTGCGTCTTGGCCCCTAGGCTTGTCAGATGATCCAAATAGTCTTCTCCACGAAATCATTTGTCCATTCACCTCCGGCCATGACGTCCTTGCAATTACCAGAGCAGGTTTTCCTTGACTGCAGCCTTGTTCTCCTCCTCCTACCAGTCATCCTCCTGCCCAAACACGTCTCCCCATCGCAACTATTACCCTTACACCCCAATGGATAACATGTTTTGCTTTTATAATGAAAAGGGAAAGTGGGTGTTGCACGTGCTACCTAAAACATAGGAATTCTAGAAAATAATTACTCCTTCAATTTTCTTGATCACAAATTCTAGACATTTTGGTGACTTCTCCCACTCCCCTCGGGTTGCCCCCGCGCAGCGACCGGGGAGAACCCTATCCAGCCGCCGCCGGTCCCCCACCTTCCCTCCCCCCCTCCCTCGCCGTCGTCTTGGGGATCGGCCGGGCAAAGCCCGACCGCATCCGGTGGCGGCGGGGCTTTCTTTGATCTCCCGCGAGTGGTGGCCGGCGCGACAGGGCCTCCTCTGGCCGGAGCGCGGCGCGGCATGGCGATGCGCCGGTGCTGGTGGGCGCTGGCGGCCTCGCCAGGCTTCAGGCGGCGGGGGTGGTGCTGGTGGCGCGTGCGGGGGGCAGCTGCGCTGGCGGGGGGCGTCCAGATCTGCGTGGCGGCTGCCTCGCGCGGCGAGGGCCGTGGGCGGCGCGGTGGCGGCGTGGGTGGGGCTGCTAAAGGCCAGCGGGTGATGACGGCGCGTCCGGCTCCGCCCCTGTCACTGCGGGCGGCGGGCGGTCTGGGCCGTGGGCGGCCCTCTCGCCGTGGCACGATGGTGAGGGGGCGGCGCGGCAGCGGTGGAGGTGGGCGGCCCTCGTATAGTCTGGCCTTTGCAGCTGGATGGCGGCGCTCGGTGCGGGAGGACCTCTCCGGTGAGCTACCTCGGCTGCGGCGACGAGTCGATTTGGTTTCCCTCGTCGGTGGGCGTGCGATTGCGGATGGCCTCGCGGAGAGATGTGCTAGCTACCATGGTGGGGCGACATGGGGGTGCTCGCGGGGGAGGTTGGTATGAGGGGTGGGTGGCCTCGATGCGGTCGCGCCACCTGTCGCCGGCACTTTTGCCGGTCTGGATGCGTCCGCTCCTCCTCCTCCCCCTTTCCTCGTGTTTGGCGGGGAGCTTAGTTGGAGGGATGGGTGGCCTCGATGCGGTCGCGTCACCTGTCGCCGGCATGGGGTGTGCCGGTCCGGATTCGTCCGCTCCCCTTTCTCCCTCGTTCCTCGGCCGCGGGTGGGTTGGCGCAGATCTACCAGCAGAGCATCTGTGGGTGGATCTGTCTATCGAGGGACGTCGGTTGGTCCAAAGATGGGGTCTTTGTGTAGGTCTCGGGGTTGTCTGGTTGTAGGACGGTGGCTCTGGCGGTGGAGGCGCGGCGTTTGTGGGCGGAGCGTGCGTCTCAGGTGCGGGCGGGCAACCATGGCCTCCCGGGTGGCGTGGTTGCGGGTGGTTGACGGAGTTAGGGTGCGATGGTGGGGTGTGAGCGCCGGGGTACACCACTTGCCCAGTCCTTTGACTGGCCGGCGATGGCGGCGGCCGTTGTCGTCATACCCTTCTTGAAGGCTCCGTCGCGGTGCTCCCACTCATGTCGTCTTGCTCCGGGTGAAAACCTGATCTTCGCGGATCGGGCAGTGGCGGCTACCCTTGGTCGTACCCTTCTTGGAGGCACCGCTTTGGAGGCCTAGCTTCGTTGTTGTCTGATTCACATCTCTAGTGTTGTCGGTGGGGTGGTGTGTCGGTGCCTGGCACCTTTGTATCTTGCCTTGG
>CM022303.1:36204607-36232763 GCA_011799875.1 Thinopyrum elongatum | reverse complement strand
TGGCTCTCCCCCCACCCCTTGCCCTCTAGGGGCTCTCCCCCCGCCCCCTCCTCCTCTAGGGGCACCTCTCCCTCGACCTCCCAGTGAGGAGTCATCGTCAAATAGTCGGGGGGTAGGATTACGTGCTCGACCACTCCGACTAGGCATGCCGACGACCTTGCGTAGGAAACCCACACCGTCGGCCTTCCCCTTGCCCATGTTCCACGAACCTGCATTGAAAAGAGAATAAACAATTAGTACATTAAAAATGAAGGAAAATGTATAATAATAAGGAATAATAAACACATTAATAAAAAAGCATAAAAAGGCATATTCCTAAACCATAGAAAAAAAAGACTTGAAACGTACATCTGCTAGAACCCATACGAATCATCACTATTGTAACCTATTTCTCGGTCGGTCTCATCATCACTATCAATCATATCATCTTCGTTGTCTGACGGAGGTGGAGGCTCTTCCTCGTCGTCAGCGTCTTCGTTTAACTTTTCTAGCATAAGTATGTCATTTTCATTGACAATGGTCTCACCATCATTCTGTGCATCGTCATCGTTTGGATCCACATCATCATCACCCAATGGTCTAGCGTCATCGTTTCTGACCACATCATCATCAGGTTGCTCTTGATAGAACACTCCCTCGTATGTCATGGGGTTAATGTTGTAGTAATCGTGTTCTTTCGGGTCTGGTAGCTTACCATGTGGTGACACCTTGAACACAACTTCCCAACCCTTTAGGTACTCTTTCTGGCATGGGTAAGGTAGATAATGAACTTGTGTAGCTTGGGTAGCCGCAATGAAGAGATCGGCTCCTGCATAGACGGTTGATGGTTTAACTTCGACCAAACCAATGGAAGGCGTATGTCTCTGCCCCTCCCGCGGATCGAACCATCGGCATTTGAACACAGGCAGACTTAGGGTTTCGCACCCTTTGCGGAATGTAATCTCGTATATATTTTGTAGCCTTCCGTAGTAGTCTACTGAATTTTGACCGGGGGTGTACACTCCGGTATTTATAGTTTTGGGATCAGGCCGGCTGTTCTGGTGTTCCTCTGTATGGAAGCGATACCCATTCACATCATACTTTTTACATGTAATGACGGCAGGGTCAAAACCCATGGAAACCCATCTCAATTCGTCATCCATAGATATGTTCGGATCTTTTCCCTATAAGTATAATTGAAATTGCTGGGTGCATTAGTTCGGTTAACTGATAAATGTTGAACTAGGTATTTAATAGGGGAATGTGGAAATTACTTTCTCCGTGAACCAAGCAACAAAATTTTTACGTCCAGGGTTTCCATGACGGAGAAGAGTATGTGCCTCCGCCTCAGTAGGAGGATTCATTCCCGTCAATTCCTCTTGAACGAAATCACTAAAAGAAAAAAAGCGGTGTTAGACCGGGACTAAGTGCTGCTGTGGAAGACATAAAGGAATGGTGTAGTGGCTTTACCTCATCCACACTTCCTCAACTTCCTTGATGTTGTGCAAGATATAGAACATGAGGTCCTCCCACTCTTGTCATGGCATGTTATAAGATTTCCAGGCCCCAGCCCTGCCACCTTGCCCGTTGAATAGATGGAGCCTGGGTTGATACTTGGGCTCTTCTATATTGTATCGAGGCACCTTATTATGCAGATGGGGAACGTGGTCTGGATAGTACGATGTCCTGAGGTTTGACTACTCCTCTAGGATAACTGCCTCAGCTATGGAAGCTTCAATCTTAGCTTTGTTTCCACATTTCTGTCGGAGATGCTTGTTCGGTCTCTCAGGGCCATACTGCCAACGATTCTGCACAGGCCCCCCCAACAATACCTCGTTCGCGAGGTGCAGAATGAGATGTGTGATCGGAGTAAAGAAGCCTGGCGGAAAGATCTTCTCTAGCTTGACTATCAACTCCGGTGCCTTCTTATGCAATTGTTTAATCACGTCTTTACTTACTTCTTTAGCACAGCGCGTGCGGAAGAAATGGCTTAACTCGGCAAGCACTCGCAAGACAAGCTCGGGGACATAGCCTCGAACCATCACCGGCATTATCCGCTCAATCCATACATGGTAGTCATGACTCTTGAGCCCGGTCACTTTTCCCGTTGAAAGATTGACTACCTTATATTCGATGCATAACCATCGCTGAACTTCAAAATGTGTTTCAGCCAGATAAGTACTTCCTTCTTTTCTGGCGGTTTAAGGACAAAGTAAGCATCTGGCTTGAACCAGTTTCTTCGACCGCCTGTGGGAGGCTTCATGTTTAGACGTGGTCTATCATAAATTCTCTGTTGATCGGCTCTAGCTTTAACGTTATCCTTCATCTTATCAGGAATGTTGAGGATCGTGTGGAAAAGGGACTCTGCGACATTCTTTTTGGTGTTCATCATATCGATGTTGTAAGGAAGTTTGAGGTCCTTGAAATAGGGAAGCTTCGAGAAGGGGGTAATGTAAGTCCACTTGTGCGTCTCACCATGTTCCTCGAAGCCTTTGGCTTTGGCTTTGGCTTTGCCTTTGACTTTAGGTTTGAGAGCTTTTAGCTGAGCAAGAACATCTGCCCCCGAAAATGTTGGAATCTCGGTTACTTCATGGACAACCCGGCCTTTCGTGAAGTTCTTTTGGACTTCCCTGTTTGGATGGTCTAGAGGGAGGAACTATCGATGCAGGTCAAAGGCTACATACTTGCCACCCTTACTCAGCCAAATCATTCGCAGAGCCTGCATGCACACTGGGCATGGCATCTTACCACTTGTACACCATCCGCAGAATAGAGCATAGCCGCGAAAGTCATGCATGCAATAGTGCAACCAAACTTCCGTCAAGAAATTTCTCTGCAGATCCCAGTCGTATGTCAACCTCGGAAAGTACCAAGAATGGTGCAAATCATCCACCAGCGGCTGCATAAACACACCCAATTGCTTCCCCGGGTATTCAGGCCCCGGAATGATGAGCGACAAGAGCATGGTCTTCCGTTGCATTAGGGCACCGGGAGGGAGATTGAGCGGAATTACAAACACGGGCCAGCAGCTGTATGGATTGGATGACATACCATCTGGATTGAACCCATCACCTGATATGGCTATTCTGTCATTCCCAGCCTCGGCTGTTTCCTCTGGGTATTCTTCATCGAACGACTTCCATGCTTCTCCTTCCGATGGATGTACGATTTTATTTGGATGGTACCTTATACCTTCCTTATGCCAATTCATCCTTTTGGCAGACTCCTCCATGATGAAAAGGTGCTGCAGTCTTTCTATGAAATGGAGATACCGAAGACCCTTAGCGAGGATGGCTAGCTGCCTTTTCTCACCATCCTCACCGACCACCTCAAGGTACCGAGACGAACCGCACTCCCTACAGTACTTGTCATCCGCATACTCGTGCCTAAACAAAGGCAATTCTTCGGACAAACATGTATTTTCTCATAATCCATAGAGAGTGCCTTCATGATTTTCTTTGTAGCGTACATGCTTTTCGGTAGTTCATGACCCTCAGGGAGGCTGTTAGTCCATACTCCCAGGAATGCTTCGAAGCATTTCTGGCTACAGCCGTACTCAGCCTTGACTGCAATCAGTTGCGAGATGGCATCCAGCTGAGATATTTTCGCACCCGCATAAAGATGTTTCTTTGACGAGGCCAAGACCTCCAAGAAGGCCTTTGCGATTGCCTCCGGCTCCTCCGGTTCATTCTCTGAAGGTGTCGCATGTGCCGTTTCTGCAGCAATGACATCATCTAGCATGTCCCTTACCCCTTCATCCGCATAACCATCGATGCGTTGTCGCATCACCTCCTATCTACCACGGTCCTGCTCGGCTAAGTTTATCGGCGGCATGTCAAAATTTGGCATATATCCGTGCATGCGAAGGTGGTCAGTCATGTCCTTCTGATTTCTACGGTGACATCTGGCACATCTCGCACAGGGGCATTGTGGGATAATTCTCATTGGACTACGGAATATCTCTTTCAAATACACATCGGTTTTCGTGATCCACTCTGATGTTACTCGATTCCGACGGATAAAACCACTGTACATCCACTGATTATCTGCCATCCTCTGCTTTATTGGGAGCCACACAACAAAATTAAGGATCCATTTAAATTAATCACATCAAATTTTTATTTTCTACCGTGTTGAATCCACCTACATCTCTAGTAGGTAAAGATGGGTCCTAATCCCACCAGAGGATGTGTAGATTGAGTACGTTCTCCATGCTCTACCCCATTCCGACACAAAATTTCGGCAGCACCTCCTCGTTGTTCTCTAGATACACGTCTCGGCTAATAGCCAAGAGAATGTGCTCCGGAGAACAACGGGGAGGCACCACCAAAATCGTGTCTCGGAACGGGGTAGAGCATGGAGAAACGTACCCAATCTACACATCCTCGGGCTATCTGTGGAAAACGCTGGACAATCCGAAAGAGCCACGGTGATAAATATGCAATTGAATGCATATTTATCGATGCAACCCTTTCGGACGGGAGACGCCTAGGTTACGCGACTTGATTTGAGAATGAAATCTAGTGACATGAAAAAAGGAGGAGATGGATTTGTAGCTCACCCTCGGCTATAGAGGAAGTAGTCGAACAGCAGAGGGATGCTCAGGGACCAACGCGTCGGACAACGGTCACTCCGATGAAATGCGACACCACAAAGCCTGCAAATTCCACCGAAAGAACAACTTAGATCATCACATCTCAGTCAAGTGTCAAACTTTTGTCTTCTATTCTTTTAGCATGATCATCATGAGTATCAAATTTTTTTAGCAAGATCATCACATCTTAGTAAATCTCAAAATTTTGTCTTCAATTATTTTAGCAAGATCATTAGGAGATCAAATTTTTTTTAGCAAGGTCATCACATCTCAGTCAAGTGTCAATATTTTGTCCAACATCCATTCATCTATCATTAACTTGACCAACATCCATTCATCAACATGACCTAACATTAAATTTATGACAAACAAAGTTTCTAAAAAAATTCACCGACATTCCATCCATCCACCATCTATGATTCTAACAACATCCATGCATCCATCTAACAAAAATTAATCCATACATCCATCCACCTAAAAACAGTAGCAAGAAGAAGAAAAAAACATACAAAAAAATCTATTTTTCTAACTATCTATCCATCCATTAATCTAGCAGCACAGCAGTAGCAGCAGAGGAACGGCGGCAGCAACAGCACAGCAGCGGCAGGGGAGCAGCGGCAGCAGCGGGGGGGGAGCGGCAGGGTGGCGGGGGAGCTCACTGAGGGGGGCAGTAGGGGAGCGGCAGGACCGCAGGGGAGTGGTGGACGTGGTGGCGGAGGCGGAGGCGGTGTCGGAGGGGCCGGCGACGGGCGGCGGAGCGTGGGCGGCCCGAACGGCAGCGCTAGTGGCCTTGCTACGGCGGCGGGTTGAAGAGGTGGAGGTGGTGGCTAGTGTAGACGACAAAGGAGCGCGGGCGGTCCGGATCCACCACGGGCGTGGGCGGCCATGGCGCTGGTGGGTCGGCCTGCGGCGGTGGCGGTGGCGGCGGCGTGGAGACGGTGGCGGCGGCGGCGGCGAGTGGAGAGGACGGTGGAGCGTGGGTAGCCCGGATCCGCAGCTGCTGTGGGCAACGGCGGCAAGTGGAGAGGGCGGCGGCGGTGTTGGGCGGCGACGGCGCGAGAGGGTGACGGCGAGAGAGGGTCGGGTTCGGGGTCGAGAGACAGAGAGAATGAGTGGAGGAGGAGGGCCGGGGCGAGTGGATAAGTTGGATCTATGCCGTCCCACGTGTCAGTGAGTGCTTGCCGGAGTGGATGAGGTTGACATATGCTGACGGCTTTGCGGTCGGCATATGTGTGTCTCAGCAAACTTCAAACAATAGTCCCACCTCGCCCAAAGACAAGCAACATGACTAGTTTAAATAGTTGGCTAATCCATACGAAGTAAGCTCCAGTATTGATTAGACTTCTGTTAAGAAAACGGACAATTATTGTGAAACTTTCAGTGCCCGGCCCGGCACTGAAGGTTTCACAGTGAGAGTCCGTTTTCCATGATGGATGCCGTTGTTTTTTATAACTTCAATTATTACTATTTTTTAGTTTGCCGTCTGTATGAGGACCCGGTGCGAAGCTCTGGTGGCCGTTTCCCCCCTCCGTGACACGGCGGTAGTGACGCCCGCGAGGGGGGGCACACCCCAGAGCCGCGTGCCGGGTGCTTGCACCTGCCACAATGCTTCCAGACGTTTAAGAGGGCCCAGGGCAACACCTGGCGGCATAGCTACCCCCTAGGTACCCCGTCCCGTCTAACCCTGACACGGACGACCGCCGGATCTAGCCCTTTGACTTTCGCCGGTTGATGACCCACAAGTATATGGGATCAATTGTAGCCTTTTCGATAAGTAAGAGTGTCGTACCCAACGAGGAGCAGAAGGAAATGACAAGCGGTTTTCAGCAAGGTAATGTCTGCAAGTACTGAAATTGTAAGTAGCCGAGTAGTTTGATAGCTAGATAATTTGTAACGAGCAAGTAACAACAGTAGTAACAAAAGTGCAGCAAGGTAGCCCAATCCTTTTGAGACAAAGGACAGGCTAAAACGGTCTCTTATAATAAGCAAAGCGTTCTTGAGGGTACACGGGAATTTCATCTAGTCACTTTCATCATGTTGGTTTGATTCGTGTTCGCTACTTTGATAATTTGATATGTGGGTGGACCGGTGCTTAGGTGTTGTTCTTACTTGAACAAATCTCCTACTTATGATTAACCCCCTCGCAAGCACCCGCAACTACGAGAAAAGTATTAAGAATAAATTCTAACCATAGCATTAAACTTTTGGATCCAATCAGTCCCTTACGGAATAGCGCATAAACTAGGGTTTAAGCTTATGTCACTCTCGCAACCGATCATCTAATAACTACTCCACAATGCATTCCCTTAGGCCCAAATATGGTGAAGTGTCATGTAGTCGATGTTCACATGACACCACTAAGGGAATCACAACACACATACTATCAAAATATCGAACACATAACAAGTTCACATGATTACTTGCAACATGATTTCTCCCGTGACCTCAAGAACATAAGTAACTACTCACAAATAATAATCATGCTCAAGATCAGAGGGGTATTAAATAGCATATTGTATCTGAACATATAATCTTCCACCAAATAAACTATATAGTAATCAACTACAAGATGTAATCAACACTACTAGTCACCCACAAGCACCAATCTATAGTTCCGGTACAAAGATTGAACACAAGAGATGAAGTAGGGTTTGAGAGGAGATGGTGTTGTTGAAGATGTTGATGGAGATTGCCCTCCCCAAGATGGGAGAGTTGTTGGTGATGATGATGATGATAACGATGATTTCCCCCTTCGGGAGGGAAGTTCCCCCGGCGGAATCGCTCTGCCGGAGGGCAAAAGTGTTCTTGCCCAAGTTCCGCCTCGAGACGGCGGCACTCCGTCCCGAAAGTCCTCTCCTTATTTTTTCTAGGTCAAAATGACTTATATACCAGAAGATGGGCACCGGAGGTGGGCCGAGGGGAGCACAACCCACGAGGGCGCGCCTGGGCTCCCTGGCACGCCCAGGTGGGTTGTGCCCACCTGGTGGGCCCCCTCTGGTACTTATTGGCTCCAATATTTATCATTTATTCCATAAAAAATCCCAGTAAAGTTTCATCTCATTTGGAGTTGTGCAGAATAGGTAGCCTGACGTAGCTTTTTCAGGTCCAGATTTCCAGCTGCCGGAATTCTCCCTCTTTGTGTGTACCTTGCATATTATGAGAGAAAAGGCATTAGAATTACTCCAAAAAGTATTATTATGCATAAAAATATCATAAATAACAGTAGGAAAACATGATGCAAAATGGACGTATCAACTCCCCCAAGCTTGGACCACGCTTGTCCTCAAGGGAAAACCGAAATCGAAAAACATGTCCACATGCTTAGAGAGAGAGGTGTCGATAAAAACAAAATACGGACATAGAAGCATCATGTAATTTTATTATAACAGCAACAAACTTTAACATAAAACTTTTATCATAGAACTTTTATCATAGACTTATGATGAATAAGTAACAATTCATCACACAATCGAAGTATAAAGCATAAACTCTATTAGAAACCAACAAACTATGTTCTCAGTCAACTTTGCAACTACAATTCATCATCTTTTCAGGAAGGGTCACGTATCGGAGCCTTTAGGCAAGTCCACATATTCAACCATCATATAGTCTTCTATGATTGCTAACACTCACCGCATACACATGAGCAAAATATTTCAACCGGACACATAGAAAGATAGGGGCTTATAGTTTCGCCTCCCAACGTACTCACCTCAAGGGTGATGTCAATAATAATAACTCATGCTGCCCATATTCAACTGGACATATGTGCCTAGATTTTTCCCCACCACATGATGCTTGCCAAAGGAGAAAAATAAAAGGAAAAGAGAGAAGAACTTTGACTCTTGCATAAAAGTAAATACATAAAAGTAAAAGATAGGCCCTTCGCAGAGGGAAGCAGAGGTTGCCATGCGCTTATTTGTTTGTATGCTCAATCCCTTAATGCAAAAGGATTTTATGTTATATTGCCCCTTGTGATGGCAACCTTTATTATGCAGTCTGTCGTTTTTTTCTTCACCATCACAAGTTCGTACAACGCTGAATTTTCTCTTACACTAAATGATCTCACACTTTTAGAAGCAATTTTTATTACCTTATTGCACCGATGACAACATACTTGAAGGATCTTACTCAATCCATAGGTAGATATGGTGGAGTCTCGAAAATAAGATTTGGGTTTAAGGGTCTTTTGGATGCACAAGTAGTATGTCTACTTAGTGCGGAATTTTTGGCTAGCAAAGATGGGGGGCAAGCACCACATGTTGAAGGATCTATGACAATATAACTTCTATGTGAATATGAATAAACATAAATCATTAAGTTGTCTTCCTTGTCCAACGTCCACAATTTTGGCATATAATATTTTGATGGGGGCTCACAATCACAAAAGATTTCCATGATAGTGTATTTATATGTGAATCTTCTCTTCCCTTATTAATTCTTTCATGAGTTGCATCATTGACTAATGCTATGTTTGTCAATCTCTAATAAAAAAATTTACTTATACTTTTTCTTATGTGGTGTTATCACCTACCATAAGATTAACATATGATCTTTTCATTTATTTCCTTTCACTTTATTAAAACATGAAAGTAAAGAAAGCAAAAATTCAAACTAAACTTTATTATATATCTCGCACACGATTACAAGGATGGATTACTAAGCAAGCTCTCAAAAAGAAAGGATCGAACTAAACTTTTATTCATCTAAAGCAAAAGATAACCATGGATCGAACTAAAAAAAGTAAAGGCAAAAGATAGTGGGGGTGATACAATACCGGGGCACCTCCCCCAAGCTTGGCGGAAGCTAAGGGGAGTGCCCATACCCAATACTCAATTTTCTTTTGGTGATGAAGAAGGAGGTGGTGGTGGTGATGAAGTAGAAGGATTGTCTTTGCTCTTTAGCTTACGCTTGAGGATGGAATTCTCATCCTTCAATTCACCGATCTCCTGCTCAAGCACCAATACCTTTTTGCATAAATCTTGCTTGTTTTCCTGCAAGAGAAGAAAGGGGATAAACTGAATCTTAGGCTTCTTTGCTTTGTTGGCGAGACTCGACTTCTTAAATTCAATATGCATGTCCCCAGGATGAGGCAATGGGGCTTCATCTTCTTCTGAGCTCGTCTCCTCCTTCCTTTTAGGATCATAGTCTTCTTCTTCCTCCGTAGTCCAGCCATTGTGCTCCATATCCCCATAAACCTTAGGGTTTGCTATATAATCAGCAACATAGCTCTCACCCTCCGAGTCTTGGGACGACATATTTTCAGATCTGTCAGGAAAACAGCAAGAAGAGAAAGCAGGAGATTTCTCCGCGATACGGAAGTCAATAGGTTCGGGGAGTATATAAAGATTTTTTTATCTTGGGAAACAAGCAAACAGAAGAAAAATAGAGTCCGGAAGGTACCCCAGGTGGGCACAACCCACCTTGGCGCGCCTGGCTTGGCAAGCCAGGCGCACCCTGGTGTCTTGTGCCCACCAGGTGTGCCTTCCTCGTTGCTTCTTATTTTCCTAATTTTCTAAATATTCCAAAACTGACAAAAAATATTTTTGCGGATTTTTTGGAGTCCGTTTACTTACCGTATCACGTACCTTCTCTTTTTCACGATTCTGGAGTGTTCCGGAAGGACTCTTTTATGTGTTCTTCCGGTGTCATAGTTTGGATAATATTACTTTCAACATTAATGGGCATACCTGAGATATAATGTTTTATTCGTTGTCCATTAATAACCTTCGGGTTAGTACCTTCGGCATTATTTATTTTGATATCTCCAGACCGATAAACCTCCTTGATAACATAGGGTCCTTCCCGTTTGGAGAGGAATTTTCCTACAAAGAATCTGAAACGAGAGTTGTACAAAAGACCATATTCTCCAACTTTGAACTCACGCTTTTGGATTCTTTTATCATGCCATCTTTTTACTTTTTCTTTAAATAACTTGGCATTTTCATAAGCTTGGGTTCTCCATTCATCTAATGAGCTAATATCAAATAATCTCTTTTCACCGGCAAGTTTGAAATCATAGTTGAGTTCTTTAATTGCCCAATATGCTTTATGTTCTAACTCAAGAGGCAAATGATAAGTTTTTCCATAAACCATTTTATAAGGAGACATACCCATAGGATTTTTATATGTTGTTCTATAAGTCCAAAGTGCATCATCTAATTTCTTAGACCAATTCTTCCGGGACCTATTGACAGTCTTTTGCAAAATTAATTTTATTTCTCTATCGCTAAGTTCAACTTGCCCACTAGACTGAGGATGATCGGGTGATGCAGTTCTATGGTTAACATCATACTTGATGACTCTACTGCTCATGACGGTAGTGGTTGTTCCATGGTCTAGGCACATAAATGTAATTTTTATTATATTGAGGACACCGTACTTCTGCTAAACTTTTATAATATTTCTATATCCTTTTCACACAAAAAAAGAACAACACATTACATGAACAATATTAATTTAGGCAGAAAATATATAAAAACAACAAACAAAATAAAAAGTGAAATGAAACTAAAAACTATCCGGAAGAAATCCAGAATAAAACAAAAAAATGAAAACAAAACCAGCAGAAAAACTATAGTAGGAAAGAAGGAAGGAGAAAAGACGAAAAACCAGCAGACACACTAAAACGGTGCAGGCTTGTCTTAGCTTGGTACCACCGATGAGGCCCAAGCCCAGCTGAAGCCATCTGATCCCCACTTGCCGACACGTGCGGCCCTGCCCTTCCCTGCCAGTAAACAGAGAGTGCGGCGCAGTCGTCGGGGACCGCCGCCGCGTGCCGCGCCGACTCCGTTGCCATCATCGGCGTCTCTCCTTCCCCGTGCATTTGTTATAACTAAAGTGTAAAATTGATCATTTTACCGAGAGGAAAAGCATGACAAAGTGTATTGCCACATAACACAAGCTAACAACAATTTCCTCTCTACAGAAATCTTCTACGTTGTGCATGATGAACTGAGGTGCTAGTTGTATGATGTGGAACCTTGAGAAAAATCATGGAAAAATATGATCATTGAAAAGCACAATCTGCATAACGCATTTACCACCGAGCCCATGAGCGTGCTCATGATGAGGAGTTTGTTCCATCTACCACTGGAACATGGTAATTTTGAAGAAATGGAGGGGGCACGAATTGGGTGAATTGTGTGGATCCATAAGTATTCCACACTAGATTCCGAGCTCATGTTGGATTTGATGTTAGGAGGCTTCTCCTTAGTACGAGTGTGCAAATTAGTTGGGACGCAGTTCTCCCGATAGGAGAAGATAAGATGCCCGTATGAGCATCTCAAATATAATAGGCAATTTGGTCTATTTCGAGACACCGAACATTGAAGAGATAATTTTCTCTCAGCATGATCACTAAGCATCAATTTGAAACTCCTTAAAAGGCCGACACACCATGGTTGCTCCACCGACGGATATAGCGAAATCTCTTTTGAGCCAGTGATATCAACAATGTTGTGGAGGTACTCCACGCAAGTGGCAGCGGCGGCTAAGATCTAATCGCTTCCAGCTCCGTCGACCAGCCCGTGAATTCTCTCCCCTTTTGCTTGCCGCCCCGGTGGTCGAAGGCAGAAGGGGAATCCCGATGTCTTGGCTTCGGCTAGTAGTTTAAGTTTTTTGTTCTAGCAGGGACGGCGTTTAGGCGGATGGCGGCGTCTCACCTTTGAGTTGGTCTTCTGGGCTCCGATTCTCCTCAAGTTCGTATATTAGAACGTATTCAATGGAGCTCGGGCGTAGATTTCTGCTGTGTCCTCGGGGTGACGAAGTAAGGATTTCTCACCTGTGTTCGCGATGGCGACATATGGCATCAAATGCTTCTGACCGATTCAAGGATTCAACGGCGATGACTGTAGTTCTAGGATGCTGGTCATTAGGGGCACGTGTACGAAGACTTCCTAGTTGCCATTGATAAGATTAAGTCTGCTCCAATAGGGGGGCGACAACAACGGTGCCTCGATGGCTCGTGACGGTAGTGGTCGAGTTCCATGGTCTAGGCACATAAATGTAATTTTTATTATGTTGAGGACACTGTGTACTTCTACTAAACTTTTATAATATTTCTAGATCCTTTTTACACACCAAAGAGCAACACATTGCATGTACAATATTAATTTAGGCAGAAAATATATAAAAACAAAAAACAAAATAAAAAGTGAAACGAAACTAAAAAATATCCGGAAGAAATCCAGAATAGAACAAAAATGAAAAGAAAACCAGCAGAAAAACTGTAGTAGGAAAGAAGGAAAGACAAAAAAAACGAAAAAACCAGCAGACACACTAAAACGGTGCGGGCTTGTCTTAGCTTGGTAGCACCGATAAGGCCCAAGCCCAGCTGAAGCCATCTGATCCCCACTTGCCGACACGTGCGGCCCTGCCCTGCCAGTATACAGAGAGTGCGGCGCAGTCGTCGGGGGCTGGAGCATACCGCCGCCGACTCCGTCTCCATCATCGGCGTCTCTCCTTCTTCGTGTCGTCAGGTATCTATGCCTGCCGTCCTCTGTGGTTCAGCCCAATGCTTTCCTTTCCCCCATCCCCTCCGCACAAGCGCAAGAACCCTAGGTAGGATTCACAAGTCAAGTGATGTAGTTGTAAGCGATTCGTCCACTCACGCACCCATCTGGAGATTTTCGAAATCCGTAGCCCGGTCTCCTTGAAGTAATTAGACAAGACCGGCCGCAACGGGGGGCTGGAAGCACCGGGATATTATTATTATTTAAAAAAAAAATTATATGGCGTTAGGAGTAAATTTTTCGTACTGATATATATATGTTCGTTAAATACGATTTATAACTGCATATCTAATTTTCGAATTTCCAAAACGAAAATCAAAAGTGATTGTTGGGTTTTGGACCTTAGTGAGTTGGTTGGTTCTTGCGTTGGGGCAGTAAATCGTTATCTCCGCTTCAAGGGCGGTGATTTGGACCAACGGGGCTGTGTTTTGACTTTTGCACATTACTTTGTATTCTTGTGGTGAGGAGGCAAGGTTGACTCACCCGAGGAAGGTGATCTGGTAATTGGTGCATCCGCCGGTTGACCAGAGAAATCCGTTGGTCACCGCGCATACAGTCGATATGCAAGACTAGCAAGAGCAATAGCGAAACCTGGGGATGAATTTTCTTTTTCTGTTTTTGTTTACTTTCATTTTGGTTTTATTTCCAGATTTCTTTTTTTCTATTTTTAGTTTTGATGTTGTTTTCATTTCATCTTTTATTTGTTAATATATGTCTTTTCTAATGGCTTTTATAAATAGTCATGCTCTTTTATCACCAGTTATGTTCACTGGCGGAGCTTCGTCAAGGCTGATTGGGCCATGGCCCGCCCAAGGCTGGAACAAAGTAAAGTTATATATAGCCCAGACCATCACTAGTTCGCTACTGCAACCCGCAACACTGACCGACACCAATACAGAGCAGGAACGCAGCAGCCTCGCACTCTTAGAATTCACAGTGTCGCCTCAAAAAAATCGTAGCATTTGCAGTGATAGAGAGCTTAGGGTCTGGCCGGGTGGCCACAAGCACACATCAGCTGCCGGAGCATCACGCACATCAGTGCCTCCCAAAGTCCCAAGAGGACGTCCAATCAGACACCACCCACCCGCACACAGCTAGTCAGCCGACACGCGGCCACGCAGCGGCGAGCCAGCGACCAAGACACCCAGCTGGCCAGTGCCTTCTCTCAATCCATCAGAATCACTACTTATCTCAATCCCTGAAAGCTTCACAGTCAAATTGATTTGAATCATTCCCAGTTTTATTCCCCTAAATTCCACTTAGGTCATTGTTCACTGAATCATCCCCTAAATCCCAATTAGCATAAACAATCCACTCAAGATCTTGTTCTTTACCTTCTATAGTTTTATACTGTGCAAGGCATTGTTGTTTACAAGTTCACAACAAATGCCACTTTTAGAGTTTACAAGTTCACATCAAACGCAGTGTTGTTGTTTACTATCTAACAATGTACTCAACTGTTGTTTACTGCCAATTTTGTAGCACGTTTGGTATTTTGTTAGCATATAAATATATATGGTACAGAATTTGAAAATATTTGTGCTGTTTGGGCCGCCCAACTTATTTTTTGTAGCCGCGCCACTGGTTATGTTGTTTGGTGCAATAATAGTTTAGTAGTTTATTGCGACAAGAGAAGTTTATCGCAACTCTGGCATGTTTGTCTTTGACATATTGAATAATTGATGGTTGTTTTCGACCAATTTTTAATGAATAACTTTTCTGATATGTATAAACATTTCTCATGGATGTTGTAACATATGTAAAAAAAAGCAAGTTGGAAGTACTGACCAGCATGACCTGATCTATTTGTCGCAATGGCATAGACTTCTTGTGGCCCCTATTTTAGTTATCTCTGTCATGTTCACGTGCACAGCCTATTTTGCCCATGAGCAAGGTTAGGTTTTGTCCGTTCATTGCTGATCTTATGCTGGCTCTTATTGCGGTTCTAGTTGTTTAGTTCGTAAGCTGAACACCATTAGAGTTAAGCTACCTGGGACATTTGGTTCAGTATTGTTACCCCACGGTACAGTGTAAAAATGATACATGATATTCCAATTCCCTGAGGCTATTCTTCTTTGTTTTCTGCAGTGAGAGGCTGGCATTTGACAATACGGTTCTGTGTGTGCGTTGACTGTTGCTGCAATCAACGCAATATTGATTCTGTCCCGTCATCCATCATCCCAGCTGCATTATTGATTCTGTTCTGTCTGTTGGCGAGGTAATAATCTCCCACTCAACTTGTGATGTGGAAGATAGCAGTGTAACCATGATTGTTGGCATGTTTTGTATGATATGGTTTTTATTCCTTAAGTGGTTACAAATATTCTTTTCTTTCACCAAAAATGCTTATTTCTGGTGACCTTTTGCTTCTTCTGGTCTTGTTGCCGAAATTTCTGTCCGCAGGACAATTATCCATCTCCTAAGATGAAGCTATTCAAGATAAGCATGCAAAACAAACTCAGTTGGTTATTTCTAAAATTTCTAGGACATTGATCAATGTTGCTCTTTCCTAACATGGTTCATTTAAGGTCGATCATTTTTCTTAGTTCTATACTTTCTTCACCTCAGATGAGCATGGTAAAGTTGTCGAAAGCAAGAAAAATCACTACAAATTCGACAAGTTCGACAAAGTATACCTTCATACTACATAAAGCACGCACGAGACAAACCCGCTCATTTGCGCTGACCGCGCTAAACCACCCACACCCGACCGGTAGATCATAATTTTGATAATAGCATTCAGGCAACTGCAAACCAGTAGGCCTGGTTCCATCCAGATCTGGAATTGCCACAGGCCGGATGCCTGCTTCCCTCTAGATCTAGAGTCCAAGGTTTTTAAGGCGGCATAAGGTGATCAAGCCCTGTCTAAGGCGAACAAAAAGGATGCTGCCAAGGCACCTTGCCGCCCAAACAATAAAGGAGGCCCAGTTCCATCCAGATCTGGAGTCAGCATAGTGACCGAGGGTGCAGAGCAGATGTCTCCTGCTGCCACGTCTTATGGTGACTAGCGTCAGAGAAGGTAGCTGCGGCCTCCACCATTGTGTCCTTGTTAGTGACGGAGAAGGTAGGACGAAACACGTATCTGTTTTTCCTTTTTGTTATTTTAGGAGAAATCCATGTAGAAAATAGTTGATCATTGAGTTGCAGTTTTACTGCTATTAGTGTTAAACAACCTCAAATTTCTATATTTCCTTCATGCTTGTTCTGTGGCATGAAAGATTCAACGCTTGCCTTTTCTGTATCTCAAATGTCGATGAAATTTATCATGATTTTTTCCACACTTTCATATTTGGGTGTCAATACTTTAGTATTTACACTACTGTGTATTATGTTTCTAATTTCTTCAAACATTTTAACTATGTTACTATAATTATCAATGGTTGTACTACTATTTGGTGAATGAAAATAGTGATTGCTATTTATAATATATTTAAGTCAAGTCAATTGCTATAACTGTTGTCCTTAAATTCATAATTCCTGATGCAGAACATCAACCGGATCTCAATCTCCAACACCACCATGTCAATGCTCTGTGTCATGTTTGGACCCCAAGGTTGGGCAGACTTACCAGATGGGCTATTGTGTTCCATCATGGTCCTATTGGGTTCAAGCCGCGACCTTCTTGCATTCATCGCCACCTGCCCCAGTTGGCGTGCCGCGTTCATGTCAATCAAGCCTACCTTAGACATGATCTTCCCACCTGTTATTTTCCGGAACTGTGCCAACCAAATGAGCCCAGCTGGCTGCAACACTGGAAACACATGGGAGCTTATTGATCTTGCCTATCCAAGTACTCCATTGCATCGGTTGAGCCCCCCAAATATTTTGGACACAATGGAAATTCTAAAATGTTCTTATGGTCATGCTATCTTCTCCTCCGGCAGATCCCATGTAATTATGGACGTGTTCACTGGCACCACGGTTGCAGCTCCACCTTGTCCATTGATTCAGCTCTGCTATAGAACATTCATATCTCCAGAAGCGTCGACGGATTCATATCTATTTGTCAGCAGCCCACACTGCCTCTACACTTGGCGAGTTGGGAGCCCCTCATGGTTGCACTGCGATTTTTTAAACGCACATTTGATTCATGAGATGGTGTCCTTCAAAGGACGGGTCATTGCGAGGATACATCAAAAGTTGCACATTGTGCACTTGGCACCTCAGTTTCATGTTGAGGTACTAAGAGTTGCTTGCAGCGATAATATAGACCCATCCAAGCTTTCTCGAAAGTTGGTGGTTTGTGAAGATATGCTTCTCCTACTTGGTGGTAATGAGAAAGCCTTCTCCATTGACTTTTCGACTAAACCTGCAAAGTACGTGAGGGTGGCAGATGGAGGCTTGTCGAAGTGGGCATTCTTCTTTGGTGAGAAAACTACTAGCCAGCCACGACTGTTAGTGAACCCAGAGAGGATAGGGTTGAAGGGTGGCCAGGTATACCAGTTGGATCAAA
This sequence comes from Thinopyrum elongatum, assembly GCA_011799875.1. Taxonomy (NCBI): domain Eukaryota; kingdom Viridiplantae; phylum Streptophyta; class Magnoliopsida; order Poales; family Poaceae; genus Thinopyrum; species Thinopyrum elongatum. The sequence goes on along the minus strand of CM022303.1, from coordinate 36,215,224 downwards.
ATGGCCGAGTATTTTCATACCCAGTAGATGGCGAACAAGATGGTGAGTGGGTGCCTGAACCTTGTTTTGCGACGATCAACGCCCATCTTGCTCGCAATCTGACATCCTATGCATCTTGGGTATAAGATCATGCTGAGCGGCTGTCTCCATGTAGCTGCCTGCACAGGGGAACTTGATCTTTGTGTTCAGTCGCTCCACGGGAGACGCTTTGGTGCGAGATTGACGAAGACTTGTAAAATTATGTGTTTGCCATCCTGTGCTCCAGGAGTCGGAAACTTGTGCTACCTATTGTTGGTTTTGTTGTAAAATTTTATGTACTTAATTCCATTGTGGATAAAATAAACAGGGGTTCATATCCTAAAATAAATGTCATCTTGTGACTGAGCTTGTAGTTATATGTTATGTTTGTTCCATGCATCTATCTGTAGCTTGCTTATTGTTATTGTTTGCTTGTAGTTATGTGTTATGTGTACTCAGATGCATTAGATGTTTGCTGAAGCAACATATGCTTGCTCTCTTGCCTTGATCTGCTAAACTTTTTTATGTTGCATCCAGGAATTATTTTTTTTAGGAAACTGAATGGTGGTGGTGTTATTCATGTGAATTTGAGACAGTTGTGCTGAATGCACTATACTGCTTTTACACTGTAGACAGCTTAGTTATACACCAGCAAAATGGATGGGCTTGACATGTAAATTCTTAGAGGTATCATAGCAACGAGCAATGCCCGAACTTAGAGAAGAACTTGGGGTGCAAATGCTCACAGTTATGCGTACTAGCCTGGTGGTTGTACATACAACAAACATGTAACGCTATGGACTTGCATCCTCACAATTCCTGGAGACCTTACACACTCCAGCCCAAAATTGTGTCCAATGTTCAGTTCAATAATGTAGCTCTCCTTAAGCTATGTTCTCAATCACCAGCCATTGTACACATGCTCTGTTGCGGCACCATAATGTTACAGCCAATAGTAACCTCAGCGAGCAGTACAGATGACAGATACAAAGAAACATCACCAATAGTTTTCTCATTGTACACATCCACCAGAAAAAGCGATCTACAGGTTCCTCCTTTTTGGTCACCCCTCCTCCATCAGTAGATCGCCGGCCTCCTCCTCCTGAGCCAGCTTCCCCGATGGGCGTGTTGTGGAGACCTCGATGTATTTGTGGGGGCTATAGCTTCCCCATCTTGAAACATTAGATAGTTCTCTTGTACAGATGTCTGTTATGTTGGCCCTTTCGACAGTGGTGGAGACGGTATTCAATAATGGTTCCTCCCGTTTTTTCACCGGTCCCCATGGTGCATGCAGATTGGATCGACCAAAGAGACCAGTTGGGCAGGTAGTTCTTGGATATCTGCAACTTTGGGCCTTCCAGCGGTAGTGGTTGCAGTGGTCAATAATGTCTCCTCCGGTTTCAGCGGTGTGTGCGCCCCTATCAACGAAATCGGGTGGCTGTTTGACACTTTGCCTTTCTATCCGTGGATACATAGGCAGTTGGTTGTGTCGGTGTTGCTTCGGCAGCAACAACGCCGATCTAGTTATTTTGTCAACTCGGGTGGACGTCGTCAAGGTATGATTGACCAGCACCATGTTTTCTCTGGGTCATGGATCCTTCAAAATTGACATCGCTGGCAATTCCTGACAGAGATCGCAGACTTCCTAGTTTCCTGCGTGAATACTACTTTCTTTTCGGCAACGGTGCGGAACTCTGGAGGTAGCAACACCAGCGCACCATCGACATGTGGGGAATGGAGAGTATAGAGTTATTCCCTAAGGAATTAAATGCATTTTCCTAAGCTTACAGGTATTTTCTTATAATGTTGATGTTTGATTAATATAGATCTTCGGATCACTTACAAAATGATATATAAGCAGAAGGGAGGAAAAATCAAGGAGCTTCTTCGGTTAGTTTTTCAGCTGTCGAGGGATAGAAAGATGCTTGCTATAGCATTGATGCAGTGCTGGTGGCATGAGTGCGATAGATATTTGCATAATTGTATTTGGACATGAAAAAATATAGCATGAGGTTGCCGCTGAGCAAATCATGGTACGGCAGACGGTAGCGGTGTGGCCCTTCCTAGATTTCTTGCCTTCTGCCTCTGCTCCTCGTCCCCTTGAACAATACAATAATGTTGGTGGCCTACATCCGATGTCAATTTGCAGTTTTTTAGGGGCTTGCCAAAACTTTATTGATAAAAAGAAATGTTCATAGGGATACAAAGTGGTTCATGAGGAATAGCAGGCCACAAGTGGCGACCCTGGTCAATAGAGATGAAAAAGTTGGCGAGATTGTGTGCTCCGAAGTTTGGCGTACGACCTTCCAAAGTAGTCCACTCATGTTGGGGGCCCTAGGGTGAAACCAAAACATTGGGCCCTCACCCATACATGGATGGTAAAATTTCCTTGTATTGCATTATTAAAATAACCAATCAATTTCCTATAGCAATTCGCATGTCCATGATCTCAACATCGCCTAAATACTTATTTGGTTGTGCAACTGGAACAAAGCCAGTTTTAGATAATCCCAATAATAACTACTAGTACTCCTATTGGATCCTATGTTATTTCCTCTCCATTGGGCACTCATTTAGAAAAGCTAATCTATTCCTATGTTATTTTTCTCTCTCATGTATATGCATTATTCACTATGGAAGAGGGTTATTGGAAGGCATTCCACACTAAAAGCAGAGAAAGTACAAAATTTGTATTAGATATTCCCAATGCAGTGGCCCTGGTGAGTGATGTCTTCCTCTCACGGACATGCATATGGGGAGAAGGGGGGGCAAGACCAGTAGCAACATGCACGGGCAGGCAAAAGATCACATCGGGAGAAGGAACGCCCCCCCTCCCCCCCGGCACGCTTCTTCGCACAGGGAGGGAATCACATATCAACATTTAAAGTCTAATTAATTTGATGCTCGGCTATGTATGGGTTTGTGTCCTTAGTGACAATGTTGTACACAATAATAGTCCCACGTTCTATCCTAATTCTCCAGTTGTTGTCATAGATCTACAACTTACATGAGAGAACTTGTGGTGTTTTGGTCAAGCGTATTAATGATTCGTGGTCTCGTATATTGTTGTCCAGGCACATCGACCTTGTCTTGATGGCGGTGAGGACGATAGTTCTGTAACCGTGTTGTTGTCTCTTGATCTCTCATTTCGTTCTTTTGTACTCCAAGTCTTCTTCCCTTACAGTACGAAGATGAAGCAACATTTCGGCAAGCTGCCTACCATAATACATTCCTCAATCGTAGGTTCTCACTGTTGAGGTGGATGGTTCATGGCGCCCTTTTAAATCTTTGATGTTAGTCAAGCTTTTTACATGTTTGTCTTTGCAATTCTTTTAGGGATGTATGGAGAAAATTCAGGATGCCAGAGGTGGACCTAGCGTTGAGGACTGCAAAAATACGTTAATGTAACTTTACGTTCTAAAATGACCTTTTCTTGATCCATTTTGTTTGAACTCATATGCTTTGTCTGGTTTTAATTAAGTCGAATCATTTAAACATCTCGCATACTCTACAATCTTCTATTATCCTACACCTATGATAGACAATTATGTACTCTAGAAACATTTTAAAGATATTTGTTACATCATATGGTTTACAGTTATTTGACAATATAATTAAGTATACTTACTGCACATGAATACCCATATATAGACACAATAATAAATCTAAGTCACATAAGCTATTCTATGGAGGATTGCGATGATGCTCCTTTCATTATTTTTATCAGAACCATCTATGGGAATTCAGTTTAAATGGTAATTTCTGAGAAAATATCTCAAAAAAATAATTTGGTTCAAGAATACAATTTAAAGTTAACATAACTATATTTCCGATGATATATTTTAATTTTGTAAACCAAAGAACGCCGGACCTTAATATTTAGCCGCACGGTTATGCGACTGATTATGCTAAGTGTAATAGTTACATATAAATGTGAGAATAGTACATTGACAGAATAAGTTATAACGAAGTAAAAAATGTAATTAATTTTGCTAAGTGTAATAGCAAAATACATTTTTTAGTATCGTATGTTGATAGAATAAGTTATAAATAAGTATAAAATGTGGTAAATTTTGCTAAGTGTAATTACTAATATTTATATTTTAGATTAAATATTGATAAATTAAGTTACACAAAACTAAGAGATGTAACTGGATTAGCTAAATATAACAGAAAAAATTATCAATGCATATATCATATTGTCATTTAATTTACATGTGACCACCGCTTTTGCCCCATACATGTATTTTTATCCATTCCTCTTTTCCCACTACTCTTGTCTTCGGTTGAAATCTAAAGTTGTTGGTAATGCACCTCATGTGGATATTGCTACCGCCGCTGAGGATACAAGAGGTGGTACAATGAGTTAACAGAAAAATAAAAGGAAAATACTGTGGATATTTAGGTGAAAATATGAATAAAAAGACCAAAAATACATACGATTTGTTTTATTTGATTATTCTATAGTTGTAAAATATTTATTAAAATATATAGCATAATAGAATGAAAATTCTCATGCATCATTGCATGTTGAGATAACGTTTTTCTATGTATGGTTGCATGTCGAAGCAGGCCTTTTCTCAAGCATGTTTCTTTTCGAGGTAGCATGCTTGCATGTTGAGAGAAATAGGTCAGTGGGGTTAGCTATTTAGATATAAATTTCTGTATGAGCTATTGTAGGTAAATTCTTCTCATCAAGTTGATCAATGTTTTGGATGGTGTTCGAAACAAAAAGAACTTATACCATTATGGAATCAGGGTCTGTTTATGAGCTCGAGCAACCTATCCAGTTTAAAATAAATGGACAAAGCAAAGATGAAACGGCTCAGTAGAAAGTTACAACCGAGAGAAGATAAAGGTGTAAAACCAAACACACGCGACCCTGCTCCTACATGTACTTATTTCATCAATCTAGCTCAGTTTGTGCGACTAGCACTACAATGCTAGCACGCATTCTTCAGTTACAAGCAATTGAGGTAGATGTGTACTAGCGTTTGTTGCGCTCCCAGTGTTGGAATTTGCACAATACAGTATGCTTTTGCTCAGTGAGAAACCAAGTTATCAATCCATAGAGGTACAAGTATCCTGCAACAATTGAATGCCCTGCAACACAAATAGAACTTGATTTGTGTCCCCAATAATTCGAACAAGGGTGTCAATCCTTGCTAGTCTTGCTAGTTGCACACGGCTATTAAAAGATAATATGGGATAAATTTGGTATTTTTGAAATAAAATAACACAAGGTGTAAAATTTGTCGGAAGATGATTCTTGTGCTAAAAATTGGACCGGGGTTCATAGGTTCACCAAGTGTAACTCTCCAAAGCATAAAAGTGTGTTGGGTGACAATATCATGTATAAAAGTGCAATATGGAACATTCATATTCATGCAAGATAAGCGAATGTCCAAATGCACAATATGTCCAAATACTAAAAACCGAGACGCTCTCATGTATCTTTAACCAAATAGCCCGTTCATAGATCAAGAATACTCCGCATCATTTGGATATCACATGTAAGCACGGGTAATTGCATTTAGAACAGTGACATACTATTATGGCTAGGGGACTATTCATCCTCTACTAACCCTTGGAAGAACTCTTTGATGTAGGACGTACAAGAGTTAGAATTTTCAACTGCCACTGGATGAAGGGAACCACAGTACAACGTTTAGCATGTAGTTTAAGTTTATTTTTGGTGAGATTATTTTTTCCTTGATGAGGTGTCTAGAAGGTGGATGTGGTGTAAGATGGAATGAAGATCTTAGGGTTCCAATCTTATCATGGGTCTTTCTACATGATGTACTCCATCATTCACATGGTTCTCTCTATCATTCTTCAATTCTTTTTTTTCTTTTCTTCATCCTTAGTTTTGCTACGAAGAAGCAATTTTTTCATGCCTTATAAGGAGTGTGTCCCAAGGCACAATACATCCAATAATCTTAGGCTCTTACCTCTCTTAGGTGAGCGACTTATGTGGCCCTTCATTGTAGGGGAACGCAGCAGAAAACAAAAAATTTCTGACCTACGCACCAGCCCAGGACCACTATGAAGACTGCATACAAGGTTTGATCTTTTTCGTTACCGACTCATAGCGCAGCGGAAGTAGAGTCGATGACGATCGGCGGTGCAGATCCCCGCAGCTAGGATTTACAACCTCCCAACGCGAGGATGTATACCCTTGTTTGCCCCTCGGAAAGCCCTCCGGGAGGCGGTTGGACAGTCCCTCGGATGGTGTCTCGGACAGCCCTTCAGGAGGATCTTTGAAACTCGGACGGTCACTCGGACAGCCCTTCAGGAGGACCTTCGAAACTCGAACGGTCACACGGACAGCCCTTCGGGAGGCACTCTCGAACTAAGACCGAAACTACGATCTCTCTAAAGAGTTGCACACATCCGGTGTCATCTATCCGGAGGGCTTCGCCGTCCAGAACTAGTTCCCACCGGAACCCAGACAGTCTTTCGGCTCTACGAAACTATTTTGCTGGGAGGGAGAGAGAAGCCAGATTATTGCATGGCACTTGTATGTGATAAAGAGTGAGTGTGGAGAGTGCCTCTCCACCTCTATTTATAGGAAAACCCAAGGTGTAAGGGGGCACATGAAAAACCCAAAATGCCCACACTTTATGTCACACATAAAGGGCATAAAGGGAATAAAGGGATGACAAGTGGAGCTCCATGGAGGAGGTGCACCCTTGAACGTCCCACCTTCATGGGGGCTCCCCAAAGGGGGTTCCTTGATCCCCAAGTCCTTATAGAAGCCTTTTGGGAAAGGCCCCAAAAGGTGGCTTTCCATAAAGTAACCATAAAGCTGATTTCACTATTCATGACGACATTTTTCAGCGTCCGTTCGAACTGAAAATATTTATGTGGGCTTAGAACATTTCCAGTACCAACTAAAATAATTTTCAATGTGTTCCAGAACAATTATAGATTAGTGATTTGCATCTGCGAAAAGCATCTGAAGTGGTTCCGACAGCTCCGGAACATTTCCGGTTTTTATCCCGGAAACTTCCCAGAAGTTTCCAGAATAATTCTGGCACCCTCCAAGAATTATCAGGCATGTCCCGAAACCAATTTGACTTAATGGAATACCCCGAAACAACTTTTCGGTTTTACCGAAACTATTCCGTTGTTCTCTCTCCGGAACTTTTCCGGTGTCCGAAACTTTTCCGGTGATTTTCTCTCAGACTCCCTGTCTAGTATTCAGAAGATAGATGACCCTTAAGCGTGTGACCCTATAGGTTCGGTGAAGTATAGACATGACCTGGAATTCTTTCCGATCAATGATCAACATCGGAGCCGTGGACACCCATATTAACCCCTATACCTACACGAATAAATATTCGAGTGAACCTCCGGTTGCCGTGTGCTATTCCTGTTGCTTCGCGATATGTTACAAATACCCGAGGTGAGACTTATCGGCATCCCCGTGGATCAACAACTTGTCCACTATGCCAATTACCTCGTTACCGGCATTTGTTCTCTTTTCTCGTTCCCGTGTTCCGGCATCCCTGTGATCAAATCACAAAGTGTCTGGCCAGACGATGGTGGATACCGTAACACCGAGAGGGCCCAGAGATATCCCTCCATCGTCGGAGGAGCAAATCCCAATCTTGAGCTATCAAGTTACTTGACATACTTTCCCATGAACCCGTAAGCCGCCGTAATAGCCACCCAGTTACGGATGACATTTAACAAACCCCAAAGTTCATGAATCAAGCATGAAGAAACTCGATACTCTCATGGTCTACGGAATTATGCAAACGTAAACTTCCTCTGTATTATTTACCATTAACTTGTGACGAATGTATCTCATAGCATAACATCAATCGGGTTGATTCAACACAAGTGTTCTCCTAACATTGTGCCCTCAAAGTTGCCGGCATTGTCATGCCCATGATCAGAAAAACATAACCATCATGCAACACTTGAGCTAGTCTTAGAGGCCAGACTAGGAATACATTTTACCGTTTATCATTCCACACGTGCATATGAGTCTTCCTTCAAGCCTCGTGTTATTGTAGACTCGAGAACCATAGTAGTTATAGCATGGAACATAAACATAATGACGAACACGGAGATAAATAATAGCATTTATTATTTCCTCTAGGGCATATCTCCTACAGACTCCCACTTGCACTAGAGTCAATAATCTAGTCAATGCTAATGCACTTCACACCAATGGCATACCGGTGTAAAAATACTTCGCTTGTGGTATAGCCTGATGTCCAACGGGTCTGAGAACTTCAGTTCCGTGTGTATCTTTGCTTCTCCTCACATTTTCACGCTTTCACAAAAGTTATATTTTGTGTGGACTTGGCTTTGTGTATATGTGAATCACAGGTCAAACCTTGATTCCTCAGGCTGAGCTATGGAGCAACTATCTGCAATAGTGTCACATTGACCAAAGCCTTCTTGGAACCATACTAAGTTCATGAATAAACTATAGGATTCAACATTTTCTTTGTCGCTTCAAAAGCGGCAACATACTTCGCCTCTGTTATAGAATTCGCCACAGTAACTTGTTTGGAACAATTTCCAACTAACTGTGCCACCATATTGTGTGTTACACAAAACCCTCAATTTAAATCGAAAATCGGATGGAGAAATGATGAAGACTGTATCGATGTAACATTTTACAACGAACTCTTCATGATCTCCGCTTGTGAGAAAACATGTCATCAGTGCTACTTTAGTACTCAATAACCCTTTTTTACTGTTGTCCCATGATCAGTACTTTTGATCACTTTGGTATCTATACTCGCAATAACTTTGGAGTATTGGACATATCTGGTTGTTTTTACATACCATGGAATACATGATTAATCCAAACACAAGAGTGTGTGGAATCTCCATCGTGTATTTTACTCATCAGTGTTTTGGGACACCGAGTCTTGCAAAAACTCTTTCCATGTGACTTCGGCAAGAATCACTCCTTGACGTTTTTAGTGCTAAACTGTTTTAGCATCTTGTCAATATGTATTTTTGCTTAGCCCCATTAGGTAAATCTATCTCCATACATCATCATGCCTAATAGTGAGGCTATTTAGCCCAAGCACTTCATCGAAAAACTATTTTCAAATGAAGTCCTAATTCGTGTCAAGAAATTTATTTCCATTTAACAATGTGTCAAGCACACAAGGTGTTTAGAAATATTATTATGCTCCCACTTACTTTCTTGAATCAGAAGCATCTTCGTTACCCATTCATGAAGTCAAACCCCTTTGACTATTTCATCAAAACACGAAGATTCCAACTCCATTTTGCTCTCTTCTGTCCATTGCTGGAACTCTAATGTTTGCATACCTACACTAGTGGAAAACAGGGAACTAGTCCCGGTTCCAGAGGGCCTTTAGTCCCTGTTCTGGAACTGGGACAAAAAAGTCGGGACTAAAGCCCAAAACCTTTAGTCCTAGTTCGCTTATGAACCGGGACAGAAGGGGCTCCATGTGGCCATTGTCTGGAGCTCCACCTTTAGTCCCGGTTGGTAATTTTTTTGAAATTTTGTTTTTCCGAATTTTTTTTGAAAAAGAAAATTTTGAATTTTTTTTTATTTTTTCCGGATTTTAAAATTTCTGAATTATTTGACAATTTAATCTCTAATCACCCCTCATGACTTCTCAAATATGGACCACTCATTCCAAATCGTCTAACTTCCCGGCTGGTCACCCATCCTCTCACTACCCCAGCCTAAGCACGCTTAACTTCCGAGTTCTATTCCCCCTAGTTTCCAAGTCTGCACTTGCTGTTTCCGTGACAATAGTAAGCTGTCAATCATATTAACCCTTAGGAGTTGAACTTGAGCATGAAGCACCGTTTGAGTTTGAAACTATTATTCTAAACAACAATAATTATTTAGTAACACTAATATTTCTTGAATAAGTAGTTTGACCATAGTTTGACCACAGTTTGACCAAAAATTCAAAAAAACTTAAATTTGGGGATAACTTTTTTCCTTTTAGAATTTGAGGATTCTAAAAAGTTTCAAAATGGCCTAAGGCGGTCGAAATCAGAACCGAATTTTCATGCTGAACATTTTGATATATTATACAATTTTTTTACATCGTATGCAAAAGTTATAGCCGTTTTACTTTTTCATAACACTTTTTAGCAAAACATGTCAAAATTTATATTTTTTAATTTTTCTAACTAGTAGATGTAGTAACATAACTACATCTCGACGGATTTTAATTTTTGAAGTTTCTATCATTTTCTTTTGTTTTTTCCAAAACTGAAATGGCGATAGGGGGGTAGAGTTTGAAAATTGCAGAACTCCTTTAGTCCGGGATAGTGTCCATCCAATCCTACCGTCGACTACATCTGCTAGCACCGTCCCAGCCAGAGTCACAACTAAGGTTAACCAAGTCAGAGTCACGTTCTATTAAAGTGGCAACAAGAATTACTTTTTAATATAGCAAAACTAATTCTATAAACTATTATTAAAGGATGAACAACTATTAATACAAAACAGTAGCAAAATTAATATTAATAAATTATAAAAAAATTATCTACTATTGTCTAATAGAAGCATACTACAACATGTTAAAGTCTACAGATAGAATTAACTAAAAATAATTGAAAACAATAATTAAAGGACTA
>CM022303.1:36107231-36204397 GCA_011799875.1 Thinopyrum elongatum | reverse complement strand
GATCACTTTGGTATCTATACTCGCAATAACTTTGGAGTATTGGACATATCTGGTTGTTTTTACATACCATGGAATACATGATTAATCCAAACACAAGAGTGTGTGGAATCTCCATCGTGTATTTTACTCATCAGTGTTTTGGGACACCGAGTCTTGCAAAAACTCTTTCCATGTGACTTCGGCAAGAATCACTCCTTGACGTTTTTAGTGCTAAACTGTTTTAGCATCTTGTCAATATGTATTTTTGCTTAGCCCCATTAGGTAAATCTATCTCCATACATCATCATGCCTAATAGTGAGGCTATTTAGCCCAAGCACTTCATCGAAAAACTATTTTCAAATGAAGTCCTAATTCGTGTCAAGAAATTTATTTCCATTTAACAATGTGTCAAGCACACAAGGTGTTTAGAAATATTATTATGCTCCCACTTACTTTCTTGAATCAGAAGCATCTTCGTTACCCATTCATGAAGTCAAACCCCTTTGACTATTTCATCAAAACACGAAGATTCCAACTCCATTTTGCTCTCTTCTGTCCATTGCTGGAACTCTAATGTTTGCATACCTACACTAGTGGAAAACAGGGAACTAGTCCCGGTTCCAGAGGGCCTTTAGTCCCTGTTCTGGAACTGGGACAAAAAAGTCGGGACTAAAGCCCAAAACCTTTAGTCCTAGTTCGCTTATGAACCGGGACAGAAGGGGCTCCATGTGGCCATTGTCTGGAGCTCCACCTTTAGTCCCGGTTGGTAATTTTTTTGAAATTTTGTTTTTCCGAATTTTTTTTGAAAAAGAAAATTTTGAATTTTTTTTTATTTTTTCCGGATTTTAAAATTTCTGAATTATTTGACAATTTAATCTCTAATCACCCCTCATGACTTCTCAAATATGGACCACTCATTCCAAATCGTCTAACTTCCCGGCTGGTCACCCATCCTCTCACTACCCCAGCCTAAGCACGCTTAACTTCCGAGTTCTATTCCCCCTAGTTTCCAAGTCTGCACTTGCTGTTTCCGTGACAATAGTAAGCTGTCAATCATATTAACCCTTAGGAGTTGAACTTGAGCATGAAGCACCGTTTGAGTTTGAAACTATTATTCTAAACAACAATAATTATTTAGTAACACTAATATTTCTTGAATAAGTAGTTTGACCATAGTTTGACCACAGTTTGACCAAAAATTCAAAAAAACTTAAATTTGGGGATAACTTTTTTCCTTTTAGAATTTGAGGATTCTAAAAAGTTTCAAAATGGCCTAAGGCGGTCGAAATCAGAACCGAATTTTCATGCTGAACATTTTGATATATTATACAATTTTTTTACATCGTATGCAAAAGTTATAGCCGTTTTACTTTTTCATAACACTTTTTAGCAAAACATGTCAAAATTTATATTTTTTAATTTTTCTAACTAGTAGATGTAGTAACATAACTACATCTCGACGGATTTTAATTTTTGAAGTTTCTATCATTTTCTTTTGTTTTTTCCAAAACTGAAATGGCGATAGGGGGGTAGAGTTTGAAAATTGCAGAACTCCTTTAGTCCGGGATAGTGTCCATCCAATCCTACCGTCGACTACATCTGCTAGCACCGTCCCAGCCAGAGTCACAACTAAGGTTAACCAAGTCAGAGTCACGTTCTATTAAAGTGGCAACAAGAATTACTTTTTAATATAGCAAAACTAATTCTATAAACTATTATTAAAGGATGAACAACTATTAATACAAAACAGTAGCAAAATTAATATTAATAAATTATAAAAAAATTATCTACTATTGTCTAATAGAAGCATACTACAACATGTTAAAGTCTACAGATAGAATTAACTAAAAATAATTGAAAACAATAATTAAAGGACTAAAACAACTATATAAGCAAAACAGTACTGTTTTAATTAAAATCCTATTTTAAATTATTTTAAAATAACCAAATAAATCTTACTATGACAACAATCTAACATATGACTAGGAGCAAAAAGAATTAAATTAAAAACTATTTTTAAACTCAAATTATTCACAATCTAGAGTTTGAAACAAATTTGAACAAAGTCAAATTTAAATCATTCAAATTTTAAAACTAATGGCACAAACAAAAATTAGACAAAATTTTGAATCTAATGCAAGAAGAATCACTCAAAAACATCAAATATCCTAAAAGATATAAGCAATTTAAAACAGAAACTAAAAACAAAAAACAAATGGAAAAACAAAAAACAAATTTCAGAACCCCTTTAGTATGGGTTGGTGGCTCCAACCGGGACTAAAGGTCTAATATTTAGTCCCGGTTGGAGACACCAACCGGGACTAAAGGGCATCGCACCCTTTAGTCTCGGTTGGGGTCTCCAACTGGGACTAAAGGTTCCATTTGAACTGGCACTAATGCCTGCACGGCGCCCTAGCCGCTAGAACCGGGACTAATGATCACATTAGTCCCAGTTCATAATGCAACCGGGATTAATGCTCTTTTCTGGCCTCAACCAAGGCCCTGTTTTCTACTAGTGTTACTAGCATCCTGTGGAATGACAAAATGCTTTGGACTGTATCACTCACAAGTCCTAGGTTGCATTTCCATCTCATGGAAATCCTTTTGTCATCCATGTTTCATATGTCATGATTGAAATATGTATTAATTGCTAGTTTAACCAGATCTGACTTTAAGCATCACTACGGTGAGATAATCTCATCGTAGTCAACTCCTTGAACTTGTTTATGACAACAAGTCGAGCTTTATGGATAAAACATTTTATCTACATCAGTTTATAGTTCCATTAATGTTTGTCAGACTCCAAGTCTTCCGAAGGGTTTATCAAGATAAAATCTTGAATCATTTATATGGAAACTATCTTGGATTATATTGGCATTTAGCCAATTTCGGAGTCAGGGCCCATCAACGCTTCTTTGTGTATCATAGGTATACTGTTGTCTAACAACAATATCTTGTTTGCGCACCTGAGAGGTTTGCATGAGCCTTGCCTACGTGGTTCAGCTGCAAGTTCGACCGAAGTCCATACATTTTATTCTAGAGACTTCCGTATCAGTCACAGTAGGAAACTCTGGAATTACTTCCAAGGTTCCTTTCCTTTCATCTGATGACGAAGATATTGTTATCTCGTTGAGTTGCACTGTCCTCCCACTCACCTTTTTGAAAGAACAATTTTCTTCAAAATCGCACCGTTCTTTGTGGCAAAACTTTTTGCCTCGGTATAGTGGTGGGGCAATACCCAATAAATTGGGATAACCTACAAAGTAGCACTTTTCTGATTTGGAATAGGTTTGTAAATATTTTACACAAGCCCCATATTCCAAATGTTAAGAAAAGATATAATATGGTTGGGCGTACCATACCATGACGGCATTTCAACAGATCTGATGGCGCTCTTTTCAATGTAAAAGCCGCAGTCTCTAAAGCATTACTTTAAAAGGGATAATGGAAAATTGATTTATGTCATCTTTGATCTTACCATGTCATAAATGGTTTGAATACATCTTCACGAACATTCCACTCACAGTGGTATTCCGAGAGGTGTAAGTTATGAAACTCTTTTCACAACTCATCAGACATTCGCTAAACTTGTAACTCAAACATTCCTTTCCGCAATCAACTTGCAGAAACATAATTTTCTTGTTACAATAATTCCTACTTCATTTTGAAAACCTTTCGAATGATTTCAACAGATCCAGACTTACGTCTCATCAAGCAAATATCCATATATCTACTTGAGTCATATTTGAAGATAGATAAATCCACTATTAGCAACATCATTTACCGGACTACATACATCAAAATGTATGATCACCAATAACTTCGTTGCTTGTTCCTTATGGACTGTGAACGGTATTTCAGACACTTCATTTCTCGGAGGAAAGTTGCAAGTGTCAGATGATTCAAAATCAAACGAATTCAAAATCCATCATAATGAAATTTTTTTCATGCGCGTTTCTCTAATGTGACCAAATGCAGTGCCACACTTTTGTCGTATTATTTTAGTCTTGCGAAATTTAGCGTCAGTGTTATGGATGTATCATATTGCCATCAATATTCATAACATACGTCCCATCGTCGATGGAAGTATGGCCCTTATGGTTTTCATAACGCCGAACATCAAAATTTCTCTTATGAACAACCTTCTTGCAAGATACCTTATGCAATGGGCTAGAGTGTGTAAAACTCTATAATGAATTATGAAAATAAATACATAGGTAATACACAAATGGAAGGTATAGTAACTTTTACTATGTTCCCAGCGCGTATCTAAACCTCACTCCGGCAAGTCATTCAGGCCGTAGTAGTTCTTGTATCAAGTTGCAAGAGAATGCAATCAAACGGATATTCATGTGATCAACTTTTAATCACAATACCCAAGAATTATGGACTAATAGTTTAATCACAATTCTCAAGAACTATTTCTTTGACCAGCCTTCCATACATTAAAAACTTGTATGAGATTCACACATGAGCTGGATATTCCAGTCTTCTCTCTTATTGCCTTTATACTTCTAACAGTTTAACTTTTAGTATTTCTCCTACTCTCAGAAGAAGCACTCAAGTTAAGAGTGGCGTTAGCCCCAGACTTCCTAGGCATGAAAGTCTTACTAACACCCTTCGGACATTTCCTTCCTCTTTAAGTTGTTGTTTTATTCAACTTCATTTACATGACATGCGTTCTACTGGATCCCTCTTTTATCAGTCAAATGCCCAGCAAACACTTTTACTAATATTTTGCAAAAAAACATTGCTTTGGATATCTCATATCTTTTAGCCTTTGTCTGTCTCTGAAAATGATTTTCAGATTCCATGAATATCACATAACTATCCAAACTTTCAAAGTTCGGGTCTCATGGAAGCAAACATATTGCACTTTGACCGTAATGGAATTCTAGCTTTTGGATCGAAGGACGAGAGTCACATCATCCATAGCATTAGCAGGAGAATACCGAAAGTATGCGATAGGACAAAGTCCTTCTCGGCACTCTTGAGGACAATCCTCACATTACATTTACCTATCGTAAAGTTTTAACCAGATATTTAATAGCTTTTCAATTTTAATAGGGAAGGTGGAAATGTGAGCCATTCTTCTACAACTATTATGAATATAACACTTAGATAGTGTTCGCAATTAATTGCATTGAGAATTAAACAAGTTAATTCTACACGGCGCTCCCACTCAAAACAACATCTCTCATAATTGGTTGTGAGTGATTCAAGAACCATATTACAGTTCAACGCCAAGGATGTATCCATCTCAAGTGACAAGAATTGCAATTGGTAGGCCAACTTGCCAATCACATCTCTATGTGACTCTTGTTCATCTTTCGATGCGTGTGTTCCGAGCTCATGACTTTCATGCCTGAATGTTAAGACAACCAAGTGATCTCACTGCGAGGTCTCAACTCACCTGCCTCACACTTCTCTAATCGTTCGTATCCATGTATCCATGTGATACCCCGAAGAGATAGATGCCGTGACAGTGCTACACTTGGGAGAACACTAACTACTTGATATTGTTGTGAGAGGTCACCGTAATAAGAGCGACTACTGCGCAACCAAGAAGGGTGCATCAAGAGGGATAAACACATCTCAGGCAATTCATAATGGCATGATATGGTATAGCCCTTTCTGACGGAGAAGTCTTTATTTTCTTCTTCTTAGGCATTTGCATCGGTGTTCACCTTCGCGAAGATTGCCACCACCTTGTCGATGCACCAGATAATATTGCTATCTCTATAGCTAATAAGTGCATTACTTAAGGTTGACATGCAGGTCATTAAAGTGACAATCATATGGCTCCAGCCATCATGCCGAATCATGACACGCAGGTCATGTTAATTTATTTACATCATATAGTCATCTCATATATAATCAAATTAATATGAGCACTGCTATACCACATCACATGCTTATCCTGCAAAACCAAGTTAGGCGCCTCTAATCGGTTTATGCAAAAACTTGTGTTTCGTTGCTTCTAAGGTTTCGAAACAAACCGAAGCTACCAACGTCCATCATCAAGTATCATAATTCAAGTTGCTAGATTAACTTTTGTGGGGTGTATGAAGCACGAGATAATAAAATATCGAACCCCATAGTAATCTTCGTCATACGCATGACCCCCGTGCAGATCATAGCTGCATTGCCCTTTCGTCTGCGAAACATCGATCTTTCTTTAACTATGGTGGAACCCAAAGAACTGTTAGCACTTCGTTGATCTGTCAATCAGCATACTCAGGAGCAGCATGAAAGGATCGCGGATTGCCAGAACTTTGTGAGATTCCACCATGCTGTCAAGATCAGGATTATGCAAAATCAAGGGAAGCAACAGGAACATCTGTTAATAGATTTCATCTGCTTCCCGCACAAATAATTTCCAGTAATAGAACTCATCTACTACCTAATTATATTGTGCAAAACCCATACATCTCTATGTATTCTAGATCGCAACCTGCATCTACGCATAGCACGGCTCATGAGGCCACTGTAGGGGAACGCAGCAGAAAACAAAAAATTTCCGACCTACGCACCAGCCCAGGACCACTATGAAGACTGCATACAAGGTTTGATCTTTTTCGTTACCGACTCGTAGCGCAGCGGAAGTAGAGTCGATGATGATCGGCGGTGCAGATCCCCGCAGCTAGGATTTACAACCTCCCACCTACACGGATGTATACCCTTGTTTGCCCCTCGGACAGCCCTCCGAGAGGCGATCGGACAGTCCCTCGGACGGTGTCGCGGACAGCCCTTCGGGAGGATCTTTGAAACTCGGATGGTCACTCGAACAGCCCTTCAGGAGGCCTTCGAAACTCGGACGGTCACATGGACAGCCCTTCTGGAGGCACTCTCGAACTAAGACAGAAACTACGATCTCTCTAAAGAGTTGCGCACATACGGTGTCATCTATCCGGCAGGGCTTCGCCGTCCAGAACTAGTTCCCACCGGAACCCAGACAGCCTTTCGGCTCTACGAAACTATTTCGCTGGGAGGGAGAGAGAAGCTAGATTATTGCATGGCACTTGTATGTGAGAAAGAGTGAGTGTGGAGAGTGCCTCTCCATCTCTATTTATAGGAAAACCCAAGGGGTAAGGGGGCACATGAAAAACCCAAAATGCCCACACTTTATGTCACACATAAAGGGCATAAAGGGATGACAAATGGAGATCCATGGAGGAGCTGTACCCTTGAACGTCCCACCTTCATGGGGGCCCCCCAAAGGGGGTTCCTTGATCCCCAAGTCCTTCTAGAAGCCATTTGGGAAAAGCCCCAAAAGGTGGCTTTTTCAGCATCCGTTCGAATTGAAAATATTTATGTGGGCTTAGAACATTTCCAGTACCCACTAAATTAATTTTCAATCCATTCCAGAACAATTCCAGATTAGTGATTTTCATCTGCGAAAAGCATCTGAAGTGGTTCCGGCAGCTCCAGAACATTTCCGGTTTTTATCCCGGAAAATCCCAGAAGTTTCCAGAATAATTCTGGCACCCTCCACGAATTATCAGGCTTGTCCCAAAACCAATTTGACTTAATGGAATACCCCTAAACAACTTTTTGGTTTTACCGAAACTATTCCGGTGTTCTCTCTCCGGAACTTTTCCGGTGTCCGAAACTTTTCCGGTGATTTTCTCTCAGACTCCGTGTCTAGTATTCAGTAGATAGATGACCCTTAAGCGTGTGACCCTATAGGTTCGGTGAAGTACAGACATGACCCGGAACTCTTTCCGATCAATGGTCAACATCGGAGCCGTGGACACCCATATTGACCCCTATACCTACACGAATAAATATTCGAGTGCACTACAAGAAATATGTCAACTTGTGACCTTCTGTCAGTGACCCTAGAAGAATTGGTCATAAATCTACGACCATTTGAGACCAATTGGTCATAAGCTGTTCGGGGGGCTCCAAACCCTATACCATAACGACCATTTTGGTTAGAAAGGTCATAATTTCCTTACATGAAATGGTTGTAAAGCAAACAGCACTGGTTCGATGCCTTATTTCCAGCTGATAACGACCAATATAGATGGTCATAGCCTTGTAAATTGTGGTGCATTGCTATGACTAGGCGCCACCTCATCAGTTTTGCCTATGTGTCATGTCTATTTGTCAATTTTTGCCCTAGGTTGTGAAGCAGCCTATATTTCTGTCCTTCCCAAAATTCCCAAAAAAATTGGGCATTCTTTGCTATCCAAATCATTGCCTCATGACAAAATTCAGCTCCATTTGCCTAGGAAATCTTCCTCGGCAAATTTCCAAAGTTTATGTTCAGTTAGAACCGTTGTGAAGGAATTACTATCTAGGCATATCCTAATGAGCTGAATATTTTGTCACATCTTCTACATTCCCAAATCATAGCTCTCCACAAAACTTGAGCCCCGTCTAACAATTCATGTGAGCTCACCATCCAATCTTTGTTTCTGGTAATAATTTCAGTTTGTAAAGCAACTATATTTTATGTTAATTTATAATTACTAAAAATTTACCAGGACATGACCCTACCCATAAAACCTCCCTCCACCAAATTTTAGCTCATTTAATCTATCAAATTTCCATCAACATTTTTCCCAATTTTCTATTTAGTGGAGAGCTCTGTGAAGGAAGTACCATTTTTATTTATCCAAATAGTATGAAATTTTTACAGTGCCTTCATATGCCCAAATTATCACCCTCCTCCAAATTTCAGAACAATCCATTCACTCATTTGAGTCTAGCTTCAACATTCATATTTTTGTCCACTTTGGTACTTTACAAAGCAAGTGAGATCTAGGCTCCTCCATTTGAGCTGCAAATCTTCCAAGACAATGTCCTTAGTAGATGATCATCCTCGGCCAAAACTCAGGCCCATTGGCCATGTGCATTTTCCCCACCCCTAATCAAACACTTGGCTGCTAATTCATGTTTGAGCTTAGTTCTATCTCCTTGTGAGATTCTTCTATTGCCTTCTTCTTCATAACACCTACCGGGGGAGTTCCCAACCCACTAGACATGCCTAGGCCGCCCAGAACACGTGGCAACGCCAGGGTCATGCGGTGACCACGCGACGGGCATGCGAGTTTACGCGCTCTGGAGTTGGGGCCCTCGGCCACCGTCCAAACCTCGGCGTGTCACCACCAAACCATGTATTTATGATTAAATAGATACTTATGTACCTAGAAATGATTTTACAAACTATAAGGCAGCTGCAGTTCAAATTTGACCCGCTTCCATCTGAATCGGCGAAAATAGCTCTTTTTCACGAGAGGTGAATCAAAACTTTTGACACCCAACCATTTGGTCAATTGTGCATTAAATATTTCCTAATATTTTACAAAAATGTTTTGGTCCAATTTTGCAACAAATATCTGGCAGGTCCTTCACAAAAAAAACTCATTTTGGGCACTTGAAAAATGGAAAATGAATTTTTCATCCAAAGAAAATGAAAACTTCCTTAGGAAACATTGTTTGCCATTCCAAGATGCAGCCTTGTGCACAATATGAGATCATTTGAACAAACTATGCCATGAATGTGGCCATAAGATTGATCATTTGGCTTGAAAGCCATGCATCTTCACACATGGTAGCTCGTTTCTGAGAACACTTTTTAAAAATAATTACCGTATTGCAAGTTTATTATTTTTCCTGGTAACTTGGTCACATATAATGACACAATGCAATGGTTTTCCAATTTTTTGATTTTTTTTGAATTTTTCATGCCAGTTTCAAAATGCGGTCAAAACGGCGGTCATGACCGTTCCTAGCTAGTGGTTGAATCTTGGAAAACTTTTGATGTTTCTCTGATTAAATAGATACTTATGTACCTAGAAATGATTTTTGTAAAAAATAAAGAGCAAACTATAAGGCAACTGCAGTTCAAATTTGACCTGCTTCCTACTAAATCGGCGAAAATTTGTCTTTTTCACGAGAGGTGGATCAAAACTTTTGACAACCAACCATTTGGTCAATTGTGCATTAAATATGGCCTAACATTTTATAAAAATGATTTGGTTCCAATTTTGCAACAAATATATGGTAGGTCCTTCAGAAAAAAACTCATTTTGGGTACTCGAAAAATGAAAATGAATTTTTCGTCCAAAGAAAAATGAAAACTTCCTTAGGCAACATTGTTTGCCATTCCAAGATACACCCTTGTGCACAATATGAGATCATTTGAGCAAACTATGCCATGAATGTGCCATAAGATTGATCATTTGGCATGAAAGCCATGAATCTTCACACATGATAGCTCGTTTCTGAGAACACTTTAAAAATAATTACCGTATTACAAGTTTATTATTTTTAATGGTAACTTGGTCACATATAATGACACAATGCGAAGGTTTTCCAATTTTTTGAATTTTTCATGCCCGTTTAAAAATGCGGTCAAAACGGCGGGCATGACCGTTCCTAGCTAGTGGTTGAATCTTGGAAAACTTTTGATGTTTCTCTGAATAAATAGATACTTATGTACCAAGAAATGATTTTTTGAAAAAATAAAGAGCAAATTATAAGGCAGCTGCAGTTCAAATTTGACCCGCTTCCAGTTGAATTGGCGATTTTTTTCTTTTTCATGAGAGGTGGATCAAAACTTTTGACACCCAACCATTTGGTCAATTGTGCATTAAATATGGCCTAGTGTTTTATAAAATTGATTTGGTCCCATTTTGCAACAAATATATGGTAGGTCCTTCACAAAAAACTCATTTTGGGCACTCGTAAAATGAAAAATGTTTTTTTGGTGAAAAGAAAATGAAAACTCCCTTTGACAACATTGTTTGCCATTTCTAGATGCAGCCTTTTGCACAATATGATATCATTTAAACAAACTATTCCATGAATATTGCCATAACATTGATCATCTGGCTTGAAAGACATGAATCTTCATACATGATAGCTCATTTATGAGAACACTTTTTCAAACAAATTGCCTATTCCAATTTTTTTATTTTTGCTGATAAATAGGTCACATATAATGACACAATGCGAAGGTTTTACATTTTTTGATTTTTTTGAATTTTTCATGCCCGTTTCAAAATGTGGTCAAAACGGTGGGCATGACCATTCCTAGCTAGTGATTGAATCTTGGAAAACTTTTGGTGTTTATATGAATAAATAGATACTTATGTACCTAGAAATGATTTTTGAAAAAAATAAAGAGCAAACTATGAGGCAGCTGCAGTTCAAATTTGACCCGCTTCCTACTGAATCGGCGGAATTTTGTCTTTTTCACGAGAGGTGGATCAAAACTTTTGACACCCAACCGTTTGGTCAATTGTACATTAAATATGGCCTAGTATTTTAGAAAGTGCATTTGGTCCAATTTTGAAACAAATATATGGTAGGTCCTTCACAAAAAAACTCATTTTGGGCACTCAGAAAATGAAAAAAGATTTTTTGGTGAAAAGAAAATGAAAAATCCCTTTAACAACATTGTTTGTCATTTCAAGATGCACCCTTTTGCACAATATGAGATCATTTAAACAAACTATTCCATGAATATTGCCATAACATTGATCATCTGGCTTGAAAGCCAGGAATCTTCATACTTGATAGCTCATTTATTAGAACACCTTTTCAAAATAATTGCCGTATTCCAAGTTTTTTATTTTTGCTGATAACTAGGTCACATATAATGACACAATGCGAAGGTTTTTAATTTTTTTAATTTTTTTGAATTTCCTATGCCCGTTTCAAAATGCGGTCAAAACTATAGGCATGACCGTTCGTAGCTAGGGGTTGAATCTTGCAAAACTTTCGGAGTATCTCTAATGAAATAGATACTTTTATACCTAGAAATGTTTTTTATAAAAATTAAAGAGTAATCTATCAAGCAGTTGTAGTTTAAATTTGACTCGCTTCCAGCTGAATCGGAGGAAATTTGTCTTTTTGACAAGAGGTGGATGAAAATATTTTGACAACAAACCGTTTGGTAAATTGGACATAAAATGTGGTCTAATGATTTCTAAAAATGGTGTGGTCTCATTTTGCAACAAATATTTTATAGGTCTTTAACAAAAAAACAATCATTGTTACTCGAAAAATAGAAAATGCTTTTCTTGTGAAAAAACATATTTTTATTATATTACGACCAATTTAGATGGTCATAACATCTTCAAAGTGTTTGCTGCATTCTGATTGGTCTATAAGCCTCTCACGCGGATCATGCCTCAAACACCGTCGGATACTGCCGGATCCGACGGCAGCCCTCGTCCCCCTCACACTCTCACACCTCGTCCGTCGCACCCCCCTCATCCAAACCCTAGCTTCCCTCGAGCCGCACCCGAGCCGTGCCTCCTTTCCTCCGCACACCGCCACCCACCCACCGCCTCCTCCCTCCCACAGCTTGCCGCCGACGGCATCCCCTCTCCCATCCACTTCCCTACAACCCTAGACGGATCACCCAAAACATCCATCTCTCCTCTCCTGCAATCCCTCTCTCTCTCCCCGCACTTCACAGCGACAACAAGCACTCCCAGATACCTCCAGATGCCGGACATGGAGGAGTCCGCGCAGCCCAAGCCCGCCGACCCCTCCGAACCGGAGCTCTCCCCGGAGCCGCCCAAGGGCGCTAGGACGAACGCGGATGGCTGGCGCCCCTACACCATGGGGGAACTACTCGGGGAGGCCGCCGAGGCCGCTGCCGGGAGATCCAATTTCGCCGACGGGAATGGTGCCGGATCCGCCACGCCCGAGCACTCCATCCTCGTCGACAGGGACGTGTACATCCTGGTAGGTCCGAGCGCTCCATCTGGTGGGTTCGAGCGCTCCATCCTCGACAGGGGTGACTACATCCGCCACGCCCGGGCGCTCCATCTGGTGGGTCACGCAGCGCTACATCCTCATCGACTGGGACGACTACAAGAAGTATGTAGCCCCACCAAATCGATCCCCTCCTCCCATCTCCTCCTGCATATCAAGACCAGACCCGATCGATTCCGTAGCATATTGATCCCCGTCAGAGATTTAGTAGCGGCTAGGTTCAGCTGGTTGAATTCTACCATAGCATTGGTTGATGACGGATGCCTTGTGATTGATCCTGTGATGGCTGTGTCGCTGCAGGTACAACGGGATTTGCTTGATGGCGCAGAAGCTCGTCAACATCATAAAGCAGATGGATCCGAGGGACCCTTTCAGAATTGAGATGACGGACATGGTGATCGATATGGTGTAAGTTGCCGCAAACTCCCTCTTTTTCTTCCATTTGCATGTGTGATGCTATATCCATCTGTTTGTTTGAGATCTTGAGTGTATGCTATGAGAGGTATCCATCCTATAAATCTTGCGAACACTTCATGCTATGTGTGACTTCAATTGAGTGGTTCAGTGCTCGGTACTCTGATTACTGGAGGAGCGGCTTGGCTTGACCGACTCACTTACTAGCCATAGTCGCCAGTGCTTAGCTCTGTATGGTGGTCGTTGCTTAGTTGAATTGCTTGGCGTCGCTGTAGCCGTAGTAGCCAATGCTACCGTTTTCACAATCAATGCTTACGGCCACTGCACACGGAGAATATGTATCAGAGTTTCATGTGCTTCAAGTTTAAGATCTACTGAAAGATCATGACTAGTACTGTGACATATGCTCGGTGACTAATAATATGTTGATTTATAAGATTTTTCAGTAAAGTGGAACTTCTTAAATATTGCATGATGAAGTAAACTGAAATGTGCAACGTAGTACATTACCAGAAGCAGACTGACCATGGACCCGAGTCACCATGACCCAGATGAGCAACAAAGCCAAGATCCAAGTCTGTCTTGTAATTGCCGAACAACTAAAGCTGACCACCATGGCACTAGTTGGGAAGCAATCATGCAAACCAAGAAGCTTCCTATCTGCAACCAATGGCTTGTGTGAGTAGCTATATAGTAGAGAAACACAACTAACCCCAATTAGTATACGGATTGACTTGGCCTTGGCGCTTGATTATCTTCATCAACAAGCAACCCTTTTTCTGTGAAAGAACTGTAACTTGAATTCATATAACAAATAGAAGATGCAACTTGTATTCATGTAAAGATAGAAAATACAACTTGCCATGGGGTTTTGTTTTCTTTAAATCTGGACCTATTCACCCCACTGTGCAATGCCAGACTCTTAAGTACAACATGAATGCTAGGGCTGGTAGATGATTTACACTTGAGGAGCCCAAGGTGATCATTTTTCCCCTTCATTTTGCTTCCTCCATCTTTGAATTACCCATGTGGGATGTTGTATCATCGGAGTGATCATTTGGTATACATCCTGACTTGTACTAATAAAATAATATGTTGCTTTACAAGATAATATAGTCCACTTGATTACATGCCTTGTATGTTGAATTAAAATCTGCATGCCATATCTGCATGCATTTTTTTGCAGGTTTGTGAAGATGGACAATCTGGTTTTGTGAAGGAAGGGGCCGGCCATGGAGAAGATCCTGCGGGCATCATATCGTCCATGGCGGCCTAGGAGGAGCAGTATCGCCTGAGGTTCGTCACTTGCTCCTCCCCTTCTATTCTCTTCTTCTTCTCCATTTCCGCACCTGATCCATGCAAAATTTTGCAGGTTGCTCCGATCTAGTTGTGTGAAGGGGAACAAGCAAGGCCAATCTACTGCTGATGTTGTGCTCCCCTTGAATGACCGATTGAAGGACAAGTTGGGCCATAGGTCCTCCTCCCCTGCTATCTCTCTCTGTTGCATAGATAGGTTCAGTTTTCTTTTGTTCTCATTCTAGTCTAAGCATTAGCAGATTCCAGTAAGTGTCTATGTATGTGGATCATAAGTCGGAACATTCTAGTTTCGCCTCATTCTAATGTGTATTTGCAGTGTGTGTGGTTATATACTCTTGTTTGTGTTGTGTGTCTATGTTGTTCTGATACCTGATAGCATTGTGTGGTGTATCAATTTGTTGTTAATGGAAATGTTAGGAAAGCATGAAATTTCTGTCCATGGAGAATGCTTCATATGCAGTCTGAAATTTTTGTCCACTAATTTACTTTAAGCTACTATACAAATTTTCTGTTTCGGTGCGAGCCTTGTAACTATATCTCTGTGGTTTCTAACATGATTGTTGTAGGCTACAAGATGTATCTCTGCCGGTTCATCTTGCTGTAGAATATGCCCCTGTTCATTCATTTATGTGTATTGCTATTTGCCTCTGGTGACATGTGAGAGACACTCATCTATATGTTTATATTTTGAGCAGCTGGGTACAACTACAGTTCTAAAATCATCCAGCCAAATTTTGGGAGGATGGCATAAAAGATTACATAACCCATGCTTTTGAAATCATGGTAAGCTTCACAAGCTTGTAAGGTGTTTTCTGTTTTCAAGCGACTTTACATCAAGTTACTGTTTCTCAACAGAAATTCTAGACTGTATAGCTCTTTATTGTTCTCTCCACATATTTGTACGGCCAAGGATGGTTACTTAACTGTATAGGTCCTTATTGTTCTTTCCCAAGTATTCTATTTATGCTCCATCCCGAAATCTATTGTGCACTGCCAAGTCCATGAGGCGAAGCGCTCACTGCTCAACCATTTCTTTACTGAACTGGGAGCAACAAAGGCAAGATATTCGAAACAAGCTGAACTCCTTTTGATTCTTGATTTCTAGCGTACACATGCAACCTGATTGGTGATGTTACTGTAGATATGATGTAGGTTCAGTGCATAATATTTTTGATGTGATGCATGTTACCTTCATTTCTGTCTATGCCTTCTCTAGTGTTTTGCTAGCTAACTAGTCTATTGGGCGTTTCGAAATATGAAAATGCATGTAAGCACTGTTGCTGGCAATCTGGCATATCATATCAGTCTTATCCCTTGTTCTGTCACTAGCATACACTACAATTTTAGATAAAAAGGGGGGCATATCATTTGCTCTATAAAATGGATTGTTTATTAATTTATTTGGACTTGCACACATTAGGTACGAAATGATCACCAATCTGGGTCTCCAAATGATAGTAAAACCTAGGCTCTTGAATGGTTCTTGGATTTATTGTTAGCATATATTACCCATATTGAGACTGAACATGTGGCTTTTCTTCTCATCTACAGGAGAGTTATATGCTGATTTTTTTGAAGAAGCTGGAAGTCCAAGTCAACGACTTGCTTTATATGTTTGCGGTAGTGCCAAATTTTCTCGGAATTTGGATGTATTGTTGATCTTGCTCAGAATTTGGTGTATATTTGCTTGTTGAACTTATTATTCAAATGCTAGGATTTATGTACAAATCTTTGGAATATTATTCTATGTTTACTTGAAATCTATTCTTGGATTGAAAGTGGTCAAAATGTATTCTTGGGTTGATTCTATGTTGGTTCTGTAAACTGTATTTGAAATAAAGATGCTTGGCCCAAATGAAAAACTGGCCGAAATGTCTATTGGACCAAATGAAAAACTGGTCGAAATGGCTATTGGACCAGATATATTTGTGCTTTCATGCTACAGCCCAAAAAAGAATTGGATTGCAAAAAGGCCAAGGTCCAAAAAATAAATGAACTGTAAAAATCTCGAGGCCCAAAATTGAAATGGACTGCAAAAAGCCCAAAGCAGCCAACTAGAATTAACAGGGAAAAAATTAGATGAGCTCAATTAATGGGCTTGACCCATATAGAGTACAAAGGCAATTAATGGGCTGATTCTAATCAACGACCTTTTCATTTGGTCGCAATTATGCCACGTCAGCTTGCCACGTTGGATCCGATGTGGCCTGGGCAGACAACCAGCGACCAAAACAAAAGGTCGTTGGTTCAACGACCTTTTGTTTTGGTCGTTGCCATCTACGACCATATCATAGAGAAGGTCGTTAAGTTTCATTAAAGACGGCCAGCTTTTGGCCAATTGTTTTTGGTCATAAAAAGGTCGCAAATGAAAAGCACTGACCATTCAGCGACCAATAGTGATGGTCGCAAGTTGACATATTTCTTGTAGTGGTGAACCTCCGGTTGTTGTGTGCTATTCCTGTTGCTTCGCGATATGTTACAAATACCCGAGGTGAGACTTATCGGCATCCCCGTGGATCAACAACTTGTTCACTATGCCAGTTACCTTGTTACCGGCATTTGTTCTCTTTTCTCGTTCCCGTGTTCTGGCATCCCTGTGATCAAATCACAAAGTGTCTGGCCAGATGATGGTGGATACCGTAACACCGAGAGGGCCCAGAGATATCTCTCCATCGTCGGAGGAGCAAATCCCAATCTTGAGCTATCAAGTTACTTGACATACTATTCCATGAACCCGTAAGCCGCCATAATAGCCACCCAGTTACGGATGACGTTTAACAAACCCCAAATTTCATGAATCAAGCATGAAGAAACTCGATACTCTCATGGTCTAAGGAATTATGCAAACGTAAACTTCCTCTGTGTTATTAACCATTAACTTGTGATGAATGTATCTCATAGCATAACATCAATAGGGTCGATTCAACACAAGTGTTCTACTAACATTGTGCCCTCAAAGTTGCCGGCATCGTCATACCCATGATCAGGAAAACATAACCATCATGCAACACTTGAGCTAGTCTTAGAGGCGAGACTAGGAATACATTTTACCGTTTATCATTCCACACGTGCATATGAGTCTTCCTTCAAGCCTCGTGGTATTGTAGACTCGAGAACCATAGCAGTTATAGCATGGAACATAAACATAATGATGAACACAGAGATAAATAATAGCATTTATTATTTCCTCTAGGGCATATCTCCTACATTCATAACCTATGAAGTTGTGTGATTTTTCTCATCTATGGTATTTTATTGTATCGTCAATAGGGTTGTCAATAAATATGTGATGCAAAAATAAATTATGAACTCTGGTTTTAAATAAAAAAAGATCTGAAAAAACTGAGTAGAACATGGACTGCACATGTGCACACACACCACCACCCAACACACACATTCTCATAGGGTATGGTTATTTTGCCTGCATTAAGCTCAACCAGACCTGATGGATCCAATCTTGGCCCTTTTGGTTATCTGTGTTGCATCCAAATCTTGGACGCACGAGTCTTAAAGCACCATTGCGCATGGCTCTGGTGGAACAATAGAATCGACCGTTTCCAATGAGACAATCCCAAGTGATGCAAGTGTGCCCATTGGGTGGGTGATGAGGTGGGAGTTAGTGCAAGCATGTACCTGTGTTTGCAAGTGTTCTGCTCTAATCACCTCCCTTAATCTCCTTCACCTAACTCCTTCTGATTTAGAAAATGGTCCTTTGATTCAAGATAAGCTCTACACGAATGAAAACGATGCACATCAATGTTGTGATCCCGTTCAGACGATCGGTTTGTAGTTCTGCTAACCGTAAATGTTCAATTTTGTGTTTAGAGTTTCTTTAGATAAATTTCAGAAAATTTGTTGCACATATCCGACCTTTCGAAATTTCCTTTGCCCACTAGCTTCACCTTGTGTTGTACATTTCCTGTTTCGACGATCGTGGACGAGTAGATCTATATCTCCCTACTAGAGTGTACAAATGTTACCTAGATTTTCATGTGGTCAATTTTACTCACATCTCCTTAACCTCCATCACCTAGTCTCTTGTAATGTGCAATGGTGCTTCAATTTGAGATGGGCCATACACGAAAACGATCGACATCAACATTGTAATTCCATTCAGGCCATCGGTTCATTGTATCCTTAACTATAAATGTTCATTTTATATTAATGTATCGGCATCGTTTAGACAAATTTGGGCAAATTTGTCACACACAGCCAATAGATTGAAATTTCCTACAACTGGTAGCATCATATCGATGTTCTACAGAACTGCGTTTTCTAATTCAATGGTCATAGATGAGTAAGTCTATATCTCCCTACTGGAATATACTAAAGTGTTCATGTGGTGCATGTTAGTTTAGATGAAAAAGAAAATCCATAGAAAATGGTCGATCATTTGAAACAAGCTTCTTCTCGTTGACCAACAGAAATTTTGTGTTGTGCATTCTTCGTTCCAACTCACGTAGACGAATAGATCTATATCTATCTAAGTTTGGGAAAGTAGTACAATTTTTTACCGTACTAATGTACACGCCCAGGATCACTATGAAGATGCAAGGGGAACAATTTTTGCTAACAAGCACGTAGCTGAGAAGTACATGTTGGTGAGGAAGTGCTAGCCCTTTGAGGTAACCTTGCATACCGTATTAGCGATACGGCATCACTTTGTCATCCAGGACAAAGTACTATCGGAAGTACGGGGAGGAGGATCCTTCTGGCATGTCATCAAACCAAGAGAGAGAGAGAGAGAGGGGGGGGAGAGAGAGATGGGGAGGATGCAGCCAAGACTTCTCGGTTTTGGGAGGGGGGATACCCCTCCCATCTATTTATAATGGCTGCAGCGAAATCCATTATCTCCCTTGGAAAATTTGCGCCAGAACTCTTCTGATGTATATGGGTTTGGACAAAAAATTGAGATGCCGTGGTTTGATGGTACCAACCCAAAATTATGGCAAACCAGGTGTGAAGACTACTTCCGTTTTTGGAACACACCGCAGTAGCAGTGGATTTCCCTTGCCACTGCCTTGTTTGAAGGAACAACTGCTCGGTGGCTTGATTTAGTTCGCCGTCGAGTTCCAGAAGCTACCTAGGAAGAGTTCTGCCATTTGCTGCAAACTAGGTTTGGCCACAACCAGCATCAGTCTATCCTGAGGAAATTTTTTAGTATCTGTCAGATAGGAACAGTGGAGGATTATGTGGAGAGGTTCTCTGAATTGTTTGATCAGCTTGCTACTTATCAAACCTCACCAAATATAGTCCACTATGTCACTCGTTTCATGGAAGGGCTGAAACTATCTGTCAGACTAGCAGTGGTCATACAACAACCTACAGATCGAGACACGGCCTACCAGCTGGCCATACTCCATGAAGAACTCTAATTATAGGCTAATGTAACCAGTACATCTACTGTTAGAAGAGCAGCAGCTTTACCGTTGCCCCCTCGTCCAACAAATTCATTTCATGGACCTGTGACCAACAGAGTTACTGAAGATCACCTAAATTTTCAAATAAGTAGTTTGAGACCTCAATTTGATTTTTTTCCCTATTAGTTTGAGACTTGAAGTATGTAGTTTGAGACTTCAAATATGTAGTTTGACACTTCAAAAAAATCCTTCTTATTTTTTTAGGTGGTGGTCATTTTTATTGTATATTGTAGTTTACTTTTATTAAATTTATATTAGTTTAAATGGAAATACAGAAAATTTTAAAAATATTTAGTTTGAGACTTCAATTTGACTTTTTTTCCTTTTTAGTTTGAGACTTGAAATATGTAATTTTGATCCTTCATGTAGTTTGACATTTCCAATTTTTTTCCTTTTTATGTTTTTAGGTGGTGACCATTTTTGTAGTATATTGTAGTTTATTTTATTAAATTTATATTATTTTAAATGGAAATACTAAATATTTTTAATTTATATTATTTTTAAATTTCGTATTGGGCCAAGCCCAAATATTACTAGGAGGCCGTGGGGGTAAAAATCAAGGGGGAAACGGCCCCCTCGCCCCACTCCCTCTCTGTACTACCCCCTATTCTCATTCCCCTTTCTCTCCCTCTCTCGCCGCTCTGTCCTCTCTGATTTCGGACGGTTCTGGCGGTTAGGTAATCTCCCTCTCTCCCCCCATCTCTCTCCCTCTCTCACCGCTCGTTGCCCTCCAATTCGATTGAAGTACATTTCATTTTGAGCTAGGGTTTCTTCGACGGCGGGGGCGGAACCGACGGCAGCCGAAACGACGGACTGCTAGGGTTCATCGCCTCCATCTTCGTCCCCTCAGTGAGTTCATCCCCTCCACTTTTTTTTATTTGCATCGTTAGAGTTCATCGCTAGCGTTCAATTAGAATGCCAAGTTAGTGTAGTTGACAAGTTCATCGCAAGGGTTCAATTAGAATGCCAAGTTAGTGTAGTTGACAAGTTCATCGCTAGGGTTCAATAAGAACTACAATTGGCAAAATTATGCTATTCCAAGTCAGTGTACTTGACATTTTTAGTAGAAACTACAATTAAATAGCAAGTGATCAGTGTACTTGACTTCCTTTTTTTGACGAGATATCTACTTTGAGTTGTTTTCACTAATTTTTCAGCCACACTTTTGTGGCTTGCCATACTTTTGTGGCTGGCCACATTTTGGCTTGGCAGAATGAGGGGTTATTTGGTTCCAAGACACAACTTGCCACACTTTGTCACAACTCAAGTTAGGCAAGTTTTACCAAGTTATGTGTGTGTTTGGTTCTTGTCACAACTAAGGCAAGATTTTTTTATTAGCACTAAGGCCCACATGTTATAGATACGAAATGTATGGCAAGATTCCCTAAGGCAAGCCAAAGTGTGGCTAACTATTTGGGCACCTCAAGTAAGGCAAGTGTGGCAAAATAGTGGGGCAATATGTGCGAAATATAGTCACAATCCAAACAGGCCCTTAGTCTCCAACCAAACAAACCCTAAATATACTCTTCATTCAATGTCCAATGTGACTTGTGTAGATATATACTACACTTCATCCATATGATTGTGTGAACATATCGATAGGGCTATATTGTTATTGTCCAATGTTAGTTAGGCACATGTCATCATCTTTAAACAAATTTGCTTGTGTACAAACTGGCATTTGTTAGATAATCTGATCCTTACTTATTATTATTTTGTAGTTGCAGCCGTGAGTAGCTGGAACAGCCACTACTAGTCCTCAAGCAACTTCGTGGCGTATGACGAAGTCGACAAAGGCGAAATGAGCACCAACAAGGTAAGATTACAAAAACAGCCATGAGCATTGCAAACACATGCATATATACATATATCTAACCATTCATTATTTATGATTACAAATATTTGACTTGCCAGGCGTATGTACGAAACCCATCTCCAGCACCCATCGAGCAGCAGCTATGTGACGTGGATATTCTCAGCCGCCTGCTTGTCGCTTCACAGGAGAGTAGAGTGAAGGCCCTCAGGGTGTTAAATAACTCCCTGCGGAATGATAGGGATCAGATCAGCGATGAGAGCTCGGATTACTATGATAAGAAACTGAAGCTCAACAACCAGAAGGACAAACTGGTCGCCGAGATCGATGAGATGAATAAGGAGATACGGCTCCTGAAGGACAAGAGGGTGCAACTAAAGACGTTGAAAGTCCATTTCAAAAAGGAGGGGGGAGCAACAGGAACAAGTTATGTGAGATGAAGATCATTCTTTAGAGAGAGATGTAATGCATATGTAGGTAGTTTGGAGATATTGTCGAAGTTGATCTCTTTTTTTTATAGCTAGCTAGTATATTACTGTTTGTGGAGTTGAAGTTATCACAAGAAATACTAACCATTTGTGAAGCTAAATGTAAGTAAGTTTAAATGGTTGCATATATACTAGGTTTAAATTGATGGGCATACTTTTTTATTAGCGAAAAGTTCTAATTGCTGGCTTTGGCACACACTTAACGCCATAGCTAAAATGAATATATTGCTGGCGTTAGCCACGTGGCATTCCAACATACTCACAATACTTCTAATGTGTGTGCCAACGCCACCACTAAAAAATTTCACTGGCGCCATATTGGTGGTATTGGAGCCCTATGCCAGCAAGGGCAATTTTGAGACGCCATAGCTAGGCTATTCCGCACAGTGTCATAGTGGTTTCTTTTGGACAGACAGGAGCACCAAACACATTCCAGTTTGCCATGCACAACACATTGGGCCCAGGAAACATCTCAAGAACATCATGTTATTAGTTTCACCTTTCAAGAACATCTGGAACATCTCAAGAAAGTAATTTCCGTCCTTTTCGAGCATCAGTGGAAGGTCAAAATGTCTAAGTGTGCATTTGCACAACGACAAGTGGGGTATCTGGGCCATATTACCAGTGATGCATGCAAGAGTTTCTACAGATCCCAGTAAGATTTTTGCTAATGAAACATGGCCTACACCCACCAATGTCAAGGAGGTCCGTTGGTTTTTGGGATTGGCCGGGTACTATCATAATTTCATTCGTAATTACGGAATTATTTGTCGTTCCTTGACTACCCTATTGAAGAAGAGAGTGGTCTTTTGGTGGACACCACTCAAAGAAGAAGCATTTCAAGCGCTGAAACGTGCTTTGGTGTCTGCTCTAGTACTGGCTCTACCGAATTTTACGAAAACCTTTGTCATCGAGACGGATGCATGTGACGTGGGCATTGGTGCAGTACTAACACAGGATGGACACCCATAGGCATATGTCAGTAAGGCACTTGGTCGGAGAAATCGAGCTCTGTCAGTCTATGAGGAGTACCTTGCGATTTTGCTTGTTGTTGAACACTGGCGTCAGTATCTGCACTTAAGCGAGTTTGTTATTCAGACTGATCATAAAAGTTTAACAAGCCTAACTGAGCAACGTTTGCACACTCCTTGGCAGCAGAAGGCCCTAACTAAACTTATGGGTCTCCAATACATCATTGTCTATAAAAAATGATTTGAAAATAGTGTTGTTGATTCCTTATCTCGCAAACCTCACAATGTTGCAGTACTTAATGTTGTTTCTACATTGCAGCCACTCTGGCTTTATGAAAACATAGCAAGTTACAGTCAAGATTCCTTTTGTCAGCAAAAGTTGCAACGCCGGCTACTGATCCTTCATCAGACAATAAGTTCTCACTCAGAAATAAACTTTTGTGTACCAACAACTGTATTTGGGTGGGGGCTGACAGTCAACTCCAAACTAAGCTGGTGTTAGCATTTCATGAATCACCCTTGGGAGGTCATTATGGATTTTGTGTGACCTATAGAAGAATTAGACAACGTTTTCATTGGTCTGCTTTGAAATCATTTGTCAAAGCCACAGTATAGCATTGCTTCGTTTGTCAACAAGCAAAACCAGAAAGAATTCCCTACCATGGGAAATGGTTACCATGGATTTCTCGAAGGGCTTCCAACTTCCGGTAGTTACAACTATATCTTGGTTATCATTGACAAGCTCTCTAAGTATGGCCACTTTATTCCACTACACCTTCCCTGCATGATTGTGACAATTGCTGAGGCTTTTCTGTACACAGTTAACAAATTGCACGGTATGCCCCTCTCAATTGTCTCTAATCGTGACCGCATTTTCACGAGTGCATTTTGGAAAGAGCTGTTCCAGCATACCCAGGGCACACAATTACAGATGAGTTCTGCAAGACATCCCCAGTCTGACGAGCAGACTGAACATGTCAATCAGCAAATTGAGTGTTACTTGTGTTGTTCCGTCAGTACACACCCTACTAAATGGGCTAAATGGACTTCCATTTGTGAGTATTGGTACAATAACAATTCGCACTCAGCCACTAACAGGACTCGTTTTGAGATTATATAAGGGCATCTTCCCAGGCATTTTGGTATTGGACCTGATTGTGCAATTGCTTCGGATGATTTGTCCCAGTCGCTTGAATAGAGGCAAGTTCTCTTTAGCTCAGTTAAGCAACAACAATTCTGTGCTCAGAAACAAATGAAGGTGCAGGCAGACAAGCACAGAACGGAGAGGGTTTTTGAAGTGGGCGAGTTGGTGTTCCTGAAACAGCAACCATACATCCAAGCTTCAGTTGCTCCGAGAGCAAACCATAAACTGGCCTATAAATTCTTCGGCCCTTACAAGATACTGGAGCATGTTGGTGAAGTGGCCTACCATATGGACACTAGTAGAAAAATGACTTTACGTGAGCCCCATTAGTCCCGGTTTGGAAACGGACCCATACTATTGTGACCATTAGTGCCGGTTCCAACGGCTAGAGGGGCGGGAATCATTAGTCCCAGTTCGTGTTGAACCTCTAGTATTGCTTCATGACACAAACTGGGACAAAAGGGGTGGTGTCAGGCTGGTGTCAGGCTGGGGCCCCACGAGCACATTTACTCCCGGTTTCTGTCACAAACGGGGACTAGAGCTGCACCTTTAGTCCCGGTTTGTATAACCAACCGGGACTAAATGTGCCCCGATATAAACCCTTCGTCGAGCCTGAGCCCATTTCTCTCTATTTTCCTCTTTCATTCCTCTCCTCTGTTCTTCCCCTTTGCTCGAGCTCATCCTTCATTTTTGCCAAAATTTGTCAAGATTTGAAGGCCCCCCATCCATCCAAGTGTTCACAAAGGTTAGCAACATTGTCCTTTCATCTCTCATTGCTAGATTAGCTCTTACAATGCTCTATAAGTATAGTGATTTGTGGGTTTTAGTTTGGGAGTAATTATGTGGTAGTTTATTTGATTTATATGCAATTTGAGCTCAAATTAACTTCTTAGTTTGCATATGTAGGTGTGGTTTACTTAGTGCCTTCCCGTCCCCGTCCTAACCACCGTCGATCGCCCGCACCGTCCCGTTGCTGGCACCACCTTGGTGAGCCTCTTGTTCTTATCCTTTTTATAAAAAAATCAAGTTTGTCTGATTTAGATAGTTACTTGTATAATTTTCTTACCCATACGTTGTTTGTTATACATAGTGGCATGGTTTTGATATCCGTCCCCGTCGGCCCTTGTCGTGGATTTGTCACGGCAGATGTCCTCGTGAAAAAGGACTTAGTCGTGAGGCCAACGCATCTATGTGGTAGCTTGAGAGGGGTTGAGTGGGACGAGATACGCAAGGTTTTACCTAGGTTCGGCCCCTCACGGTGGAGGTAAAAGCCTACATCCTGCTTCATTGATATTGATCATGGTGATGCTCACGATTACATGGGTGCTCTTTCGCTACCTCTAACTCGAGAGCTATTGACTTGTCTGTCTTAACATGTAAAACTTGTCCCCCCGTGGGGTGCCCTGCCCCTCCTTATATAAGTTGGAGGGGCGGGTTACATGTGGAGTCCTAGTAGGATTTGGACTATTCTATTACAAGTGGAATCCTAGTTTTGCTTCCTTTGTAAGGCAATATTCCTTAGGCCTTTCCTCTTAAGCCGGCCTACCATAACTTGAGCCGGCCTACTGGGCCTTGGGTCTTGTCATCCATCTGACCTGCCATCGGGGTCATTAGTGAGTCGCCAGACCAGTGAGTCACCAGTCTTCGAGCGTGTTACCGATGAAACGCCAAGTCCCAGCCGGGTCATATATCCGGCCGGGTCATATCGTGGGGTATATCCCTGACATTAGCCCCCAGTTTAATTTGGATTTATCCATGTTAAACTGATCCTACAAAATAAACACAAGAACAAATTTGATAGATTGTGCTACGGGTTAAAAGTTTTTCTGAACTGGCACCTGATCATCCTTTAGTCCTTGTCATTTCCTTCTTGCAGAAAAATATTATAAAGAATAATCCATTTAATTCGGCTTCCAATGCTCTAGTTTTGAAAAAACATTGGTCTTAAAATACTCATCTGATTTTCATCCAGCTTGAAGATGTAGATCTTGCCGATTTATGATTGCCAAAATTGCCGGGTTATAAAACAGATGATGCCGGGTCATGATTGTTGCTGACGCCGGGTCAATCTTATAGTGACTTGGTGCTTGCTTTTGTAAATATAGCTTCCAATCGTTGGGTCGACTCTCTAAGCCTTTCTATAAATAGCTTGGAGGGAATAAACTTTGCAAATTTCTCCAATAAGAATATCATACCTGGTTCGCTCAAAACTGAGAATTTGAAGATGTTCCTTCCTTATATGCATATCACCTATAGCCCCCAAGTCTTAAGAGGAAAAAAACATAGTGATAACATAAGACTTGCTATAATATAAATTCTGCAAGTTTGGAGAAATCCGGGTTGTTCATGTAAGTCGCCAATCATAAACTGAACGTTTTCTGCTTCCCATGTGTAGCCCCCAAGTGCCGGGTCATTATATAATAATGAGCAGGGACTTTGTAGATCTGATTTTGTGGACTTCGAGTAGCAATGTGTAGCCCCCAAGGGCCGGCTCAGTAAGATAATACTGAGCTGGGACTTTCCATGTACTTCAAAAAATAACACCATATGATGTAGCTCCCAAGTTTCTGGTTACCTTTGACAGGAGCAATTAGTAGCCCCCAAGGGCAGGCTCATCACTATATGATGGGTCAAGTCTTCTATGAGGTGAGTTAAAATGACTTTGGGTTAGCCCCCAAGTGCCATGGTGCATGCTCGCAGTGACATGGGACTTACATACTCGACGTAACCTTGATTTGAATAATGTAGCCCCCAAGTGCCGGGTCATATGCCTGCAGTGACTCAGGACAAAATAAAACCATATCCATTGTCCGGATGATGTTGCTGAAAGCCTTTGCATATTAATATTGAACCATGCTCTCTGTTGTGAACCGGTACTCTTGGATGAAAAAATAATAGCCATTGCTCTGAAGCGGCTTTTGAAAACGTCAATCATAATACTGGTTATTGATAACCATAATAAAAATCCAGCCATGTTGGCTATTAAAGATTTGAATAATATAACCCGGTATGAAAACCTCAATCATTCAATACTATAATGAAAATCCAGCCAGGTTTGGCTATTAAAGATTTGAATACTTTGTCTGTTGACAAGTAAATCCGGAGTTAAATACCCGGCGGCTCTTAGTCGATGGCGACTTAATGCGTATCCATTGTACTCCGGGATTTTTGTAACCCGGCGGCTTATAGCCTTTGTAAAAATCAAGAACTGATAACCCTTTTGAATCACCAATTTTAATCTTTGATGATGGTCTTGAACTTAATCATTTATATAAGCCATAGCTCTGTATGTCCTGCACAAAGTTTAAACAACATATGCCCTGGCCACTTAACGTCAAAAGCCAGGGCGGGTAACAACCCAAACATAATATAGTCTTATGCAATTATGGAAAAGACTAGAATTAAGGCCATCAAAGCCAAAATATACTGGTGACTTAACGTCAAAAGCCAGGGCGGGTTACCAAACCTCGCATACTCATATAACCAGGAAAACATACCTGTAGAATTGACTTATACTGCCGGCTTACATCGCCATATCCACTGAGGGTGACAACTCAAAGATTTTGTAAACGCATGATTCCAATTGTGCAAACCAAAGTATACTGGCGACTAAAAATCCATAGCCACGGCGGGTTACCAAACCCCAAATATTCATATAATTATTGAAAGACATACCTGTAGATTGACATCATGGTGATATCTTGATAATTATCATCCATAGCAGGTATCAACTCAAAGGCATGAAATATCATGATTTTGATTGCTCAAGGCAAAATATCGTGGCGACTTAAAGTCCGCTATCAGGGAGGGTTACCAAACCCAAAAATGCTCAAATATGAGTCATATGCTCATGGCTGCATGGCCTGAATTATGAAAACCGTATGGTAACAGGAAAAAGGGATATAAATACAAAATATTCAGAAAAACAGAATTCAAAAAAAATTCGAGTCTTTCATAGGCCGCCAAGCCTAAAACCCAGGTGCTTTCATGGGCCGCAGAGCCACTGAGTTATCCTCGCTCACTGTAAGCCAGACCTGACATGATAAACCGCCGTTTTAACCTTAACGAGTTTAGGGTCTTAAAAAAGATTGAATTTTAAGAGTATGGTGGGTCATTCAGGATTAACTGGCGGAGTAGCATCATGCAAACACGTCGGACAAACTCGGGATTCAACATTCACGCCTGGTCAAGAGGGTATGAAAGCTAAACCCGGTGGGTTGGAAGCCCCCAAGTGACCTTATGAACAAATAATAAAGACTCAAATACTTAGAGATGAAATGACAGAGGCCCTGAATTATCAGGGATGCTGGCTTTATTAAGTTGATCATAATAAGATAAGCCCATCAGGCAGGATACCCATGTTTGAACCGCGCTTCATGGCAGCAAGTTCTCTTTGGCAACCTTTAATTCTTCTGAGAACTCAAACTTGCGAGAGATGAATTCTTCTTGAACCAGATGTTGAGCCGGATATTGAACTGGAAATTTTTCTTATAACCCGGAACTCTTCTATTGAGCCAGAACTTTTTTGATTGCCTAGCACTTTTTAAGCCAAAAATTGTCTGACAGCCTTTTGAATTTTCACCAATATGGCAGTAGGCTCCGGGACCGGGTTATTTTCCCTCCAATGACACGGGGTTCTTGAATCTGGCAAAATTTGCTAAGTCATGTCATTGTAGCCCCCGTGTCTTAAGATGACTCGAGGAGTTGTCTTGATATTCTCCATACTTGACCGTGATATAACCCGGCATATAGTTGAACAGTGGAACGCCAAAATTTATGTAAACCAGAAGCTTGAAACGAGTTGATGATCCTCGCAATACTTGTTATATACTCGCGGTATGAGTCATTCAACAACTCAGTAACATAACGGTCCCTTTTGCAGTAGACAACTTGTCCTGATATGTTAGGCCGGAAATTATCCACCGCAGAGTTGATGATCACTACGGTGAAGCTGAAATCAATCACGGGCGAGTCGGCCTCGGGAGCAGACAGATGAGTCGGCCGCGGCGTTGTAAGCCGGTGCAGACGGGCTAGTTAATTGCAGGCGCGGTTAAACCACGCGAATGGGCGAGTTAATCGCGTTGTGTTGATGTAGCAGGGGCGGTGACTCGCGTACGTATCCATCGAGAAGCACGACACGGACAAGCACTAGTGCAAAAGTGATGTTGACGCGCGCCCCTTATGTGACACCTTTGTAATGAATAATGGTCCTGCGAAAAAATATCACAGACCAGAGTAATTGTTCTCAAACAATTTAATATGTGCTGATAAAATAGACTTAGATGGATATCACCTGATTCATTTTGATGACAGATGATCTGCAGGTAGACTACCAGCATCAATTGATTCATCTACTACGTGTTCTCTCTTTTCCTCCATACTTTTGTCTGGATTTGAATTAATAGTAGCTTTTTAGCTCCAGGTAATGTGTATGTAGCGCCAAAGCATCACTACTAGGAGAAAGCCTACTAGTAGCACTTGAAATACCTATAGTAGTAGCACTGGGTCCAGTGCTACTGCTAACGTGCTACAGCTAAGTTGTAGCAGTAGCGCTGGTCAGGGCAGCGCTACTGGTAAGTATGGTTAGCAGTAGCGCTGCCCTGACCAACGCTACTCCTAACTATCTGTAGCGCTGCAGAAAGGCAATCTCTGCTGCTAATCCAGTGCTGCTGCTAGATGCCCTCCAGCGCTGCTGCTAGTATTCCTGCTTTCACAGATTTATACCCCTGCTACGTATTTGTGATGTATTTGTATAGGCTCTATACAGTAGTTTCATCAGATCAGAATAAACATACACTATTCTCATCATATCATACACATACAGTAGTCTCATCATACCATCATCATCATCATCATCATTCAACACAAATATCATCACATCTCAAAAATAGTGATACACAAGTCATGTCATGTCTCGAATAAATGCAACTGCATGGTCATGGCACACACACAAGTTTCATCATCTCTATCTAAAACATGATGTAGAAGAGGAGCGATCAGCATGAGCAAGACGGCGACTATGTAGTACT
Source organism: Thinopyrum elongatum (assembly GCA_011799875.1). Lineage (NCBI taxonomy): Eukaryota > Viridiplantae > Streptophyta > Magnoliopsida > Poales > Poaceae > Thinopyrum > Thinopyrum elongatum. The sequence continues at coordinate 36,174,080 of CM022303.1, read as the reverse complement.
TGAGGCACCGGCGGTTCCGCACCCGCTCTTGCCGAAGCGTCCACCTCAAGTAACTACTTTCCGCTTCGGCTCTGCTGTCGAACCCTCTGTGGCTAGCACCTGGGTACTTGTCCACCTGGGCCTGAGCGTCTGGCCAGTGGTCGTAGACTCCTGGAATCCTCCCAACGAACACGACGTAGCAGTCCTTCGCCATCTCTGATCTATGTACTTGCATCGTCAGTTGATGAATTGAACGATAATATGCAACATAATGTACTTAAGAAAACAAAGAGGCATAATTAGCAAAATACAAGCAACATATAGTAAACATAAATGACGAAGTTCCTCATACCCAAACTAATTAACTAGAGCGATCTACGCTAGTTCAGGACCACACAGTTTAATTACATCACATAGTTTCGCCGTGCATAAATTCAAAGTTTTGCGATAGAAAGACAGTAGTGACACATTGTCATCGACAATCAATCCTCCATGTCGGTGGTCCAATCTTCATAGTCAGGAAGGAAGCACCCGAGCTTCTTGAAAGGCTTCAGGTCCAGACGCTGAGCGAGTAGCAGTGCTCGGACATCATCCCGCGTGATTGGCCCATGGTAGAACATCCATGTTGGTTCGAGGACCTGCTTCATGATCGCTTGGGCAAGTTCACACTGTACGTGATAAAACTCAGCTCGGATCTGATGATTCGGTGTCTTTCCTATGCTTGTGGCCCAGTTGACAATCTCGGCATCGATGGTAGTAGCTGACATGAGCAGGTGATGCATGAGGTAGAATTCATCACCCTTACTGGTGTGCGGTTGCTGGATGCAGCAGAAGTCGGTCTTATGGATGAAAACCAGCCCGTTCTTCCTGTGCTTTTTCACCTTGATATATCCACCAGACAGGCTGAAGGTGAACAGGGCACTATCGCGAACACTCTTTATGTGTGTGTAATCCTTTTTCTTGATGTTATTCGATGAGTCCAAGTACATAGCATGGGAGTATTCTGTGTACAGAACGATTAGGACGCCCCCCCCCCCCCCCCCCGCTGCACAAATTAAGTACACCTCAAATTAGTCTCCATGCTTGCAAAGGAATGATTAACACTTACGAAAGGATATGCGCGGATGACTTACGTGGGATGATAAGGCAGGAGAATCGCTTCCTTGTCCTTATTAGCGATCATGAAGTCGCCGATGTACTTGCTCGCATAGTCACGGTGCTCTTTGCAAACTGCCAAGAAGCTCTCGTGCATATAGTTTGGGTCCGCGACGCAGATATATTTTATGTTCTCGATCCTGATAAAGTAGTTGAGATACAGCGCATGCATGCGGATGAACTGGAAATCTAGCTTGGTCATGTGGATCATGTCGTAGATGTAGTCAAATCGCAGGATGAACTGATTCGCAGGGTAGATCTCGACGTACAACTTCCCACCCGGCACCTGAGCCGCGTAAAGTGGGTATCCTGGTTTTTCCGCGATGAGAAGGCTTTTCACTCTGGCCAGGACATCTTCATGGAGTCTCCTTAGATCATTGTTCAGTATGTGCTCAAGCGCTTTGGCAGGTAGGATCGGGTCGCCGGCGACATGGAAACGCTTCGCACCTTCGATAGGTATTCTGTCTACCACCCAGGGCTTCAGAGGCGGGTGGCTGCTTGAAGCAGCTCTGGCGCCTTTAGGGCCTTTCCTGCCGGTCTCCTCCTTTGCTTCTTGGCGGGTGGTGGTAGTGAGCCCACCATACCTTCCCTAACCACCACCCCCGGTGTAGTCGGGCTAATCAGTGGACGGCCCTCAGGTTGTTGCTGGGTAGAGGCGGCATCTGGAGGCGTCTCCTGCGAGGATCGCTTGAAGAGAGACTTTTTGCATTCCGCCTTAGGACGTTCCGGCTCTGACAAATCAGGCAGCATCAAGTCATCATCTCCACGCTCATAGCCTGAGTCTTCGTCGTCCTGAGCCATCAATCCTCCATCATCATAGGCGGTATTGAAATACTTGTCTGGGTCATCATCATCCTCCTCCATGTCATCATCAGCATTTGCTTCTTCGACAATGGGGGCGACGTCATCTGGTACTAATGGAGGCTCTCCGTCGCGTCGTCCGCTATCACCCGCCACGATAGGTGCAGGTAATTTGGTAGGGGGGGTGGTGTTCATACCTTCTTTAGAAGCTGTCGTTGGTGTGATACTGGGCGCCTTGACACAAAGAAGAATCTTCGACCAAGCCAAGTGAAAGTGCGTTATATCGACTAGAGGGGGGGGGGAATAGGCGATTTTTACAAATTCGTCACTGAGGAATTTCAAGGTGAGGAAATTCCTAAGCGACGAACTACTTAGCAGCGGAATAAGTGCTCAGATGCAAGCATAACAGAGCAGTAGCACAGTCATCATGATGAAATGAAAACAAGCACAGAGTACGAGTAGCGTAAACACAGGATAAGCAGGCTGAAGACAAACTGACTGAAGAAATTGAACTGAGGAAATTGAGAAAGTCTTCAGACAAAGTCTTCAAACAGTAATGATCAAATACATAGCAAGTATGCGAGGAAATGAAAGGGTTGAGGAAATAGAACCAGTAGCTCGGTGAAGACAATGATTTGGTAGACCAGTTCCAACTGCTGTGACAGTTGTACGTCTGGTTGGAGCGGCTAGGTATTTAAACCTGAGGACACACAGTCCTCACCGTATTCTCCTTGAGCTAAGGTCACACAGACCTCGCCCAATCACTCGTGGTAAGTCTTCAGGTGACTTCCAAACCTTCACATACTCGGTCACTCGGCAATCCACAATTTCCTCTTGGATGCTCTAGACCATGACGCCTAACCGTCTGGAGGATGCACAGTCCTCAAAGGTAACAAGCGTCGGTTCCACACAGGAACAATCTCTTTAGTGATGCTCAATCACTTTGGGTTTGTAGGTGTTTGGGTTTTTGGGTTTTTCCTCACTTGATGATTTTCGCTCAAAGTCCTCGGAGGATGGGATGCTCTAAATGACAAGTGTCAATCTATCTCTCGGAGCAGCCAACCAGCTAGTGGTTGTAGAGGGCGGCTATTTATAGCCTAGGGAGCAGCCCGACATGATAAGACATAAATGCCCTTCAATGATATGACCGTTAGGTGGGTAGATATTTTGGGACAGCTGGCACGTAGCACAGCAACGGTCGGAAATTTGAGTATCAAATTCCTCAGGGCTATCATAATCCTCACTTGTAGGCAATCCGCACTGGCGAATTTCTAACTCCTCAGTCAGAACAAATTCCTCAGAGAACAGAAGAACTTCGTCTCTGTCACTGAAGAACTTGACTAAACTGTATGAGATTTCCAATGGCTTCACTCGAAAGGATTGGGTAGGTGTAGGATTTTGAGTTGAGCATCACTTGGAAACTTTTCCTTAGTTTTACCTCGACCCCCTTTAATAGTACGGTGTTTCCTATGACTCAAGAAGAAGAAAATGAAACTACGAAAACAAAAGTCTTCATGCTTCATAATCCTCGCATGAATATCAAGTCTTCAGGGTCACACCAATTTCTTCACTTTCAAAGTCTTCAAGAAAACCAAAGTCTTCAGTTGAAGACATTCATTTTTAGGGGTCGACATTCATCGTAATTAACAAACTCCTCATAGACTTATAGACCTGTGTACACTCACAAACACATTAGACCCTTAACCTATAAGTCTTCAATACACCAAAATCACTAAGGGGCACTAGATGCACTTACAATCTCCCCCTTTTTGGTGATTGATGACAATATAGGTTAAGTTTTCAACGGGGATAAACATATGAAGTGTAAATACTAATATTGAGGAATTTGACTGCAAGATATAGAAGAACTCCCCCTGAAGATGTGCATATTTGAAGAATTTGCTTTGAAATAGCAAATGCACATTGTTGAATAATATCATGGAGATCTCCTCCTATATCTTGAAATTCATACACGCATTTATCATATGATATGAAGAATTTGAAATGCATGCTGAAATATGGTGTCTGACGAAATTCAGCATGCGTGCATTATGGTATTGAGGAAATAGCATGCAGAAAAACAGAGCAAAAGTATCAGACCACCATAGGACTTAAGTTTACAACTCATCAGAGCAAACACCTCAGAAAAGCAAGAGTTGAAACTTAACAGAATATAGCCCATATATAAGACCATATATAAGACCCGCTTGAAGACTAAACTCAAATTTCTCCCCCTTTGTCATCGAATGACCAAAAGGGACGAAAAATGAGGACTAACGCCCCTGAAGAATATCATCATGATGTCGATGGAGGAGCGCCAGCATTGTTGGGGTCGTCTGTTGAGGTAGGGCCTGCCGTAGTGTCGTTCAAGTCTTCAGCTTCATCGGTCTCGCGCGATGAAGAATTTGAACTGGCAACAAGCTGAGGAACTTTGACTTTCTTGAATTTCTTCGAAGGTGGCTGGGACCAGTCAAAGTCCTGTTGGAAGCCCATCTCCTTGAGTTCTTCAGCACTATGAAGATTAGACAAAATCGCCCAAGTGCGGTCAAAGACTTCATGCAAGTAGTAGTGATTCTTCTTCACAGTATTTTGAGTGACTGTCATGTTCTGAAGAATTGCACCAAACTGACGCTTGACCCACTTGTGATTTCGATCAACTTTCTGATGAAGACTAAGGAGAAGTTCACGATCAGTCATCACACGCGGAGCTGTGGCTTGAAGATGATGTTCTGAAGCTTTGGCGGCAGAATCTTGAGTTGCAGAGTCATCATTGGTGGAATAGGAAGTAGCTTTGCGAAACTGTCCATCCAATGGACGAGTCCCTTCATCAATAACAGCAGCCTTGCCCTTCTCGTCAGCTGAGGAAATAGTCCGTTTGAGGACTTCAATAGGGGGCAAATAGCTGAGATGATTTTGAAAGTCAGCCTTATAATGAATTGAAGACCTTGATCTGATGAATCTCATGATCCAGGGAGCATAAGGCTTCAACTCAAAAAGCGACAGAGCAGCATTGGCCAAAGTCCTCATGAAGAAATCATGGTAGTTGATAGGAATACCGTGAATGATATTGAACAGCAGATTCTTCATAATGCCAACAACTTCTTCATCATCAGAGCTGTGGCCCTTGATTGGACTAAGGGTTTTGGTCAATATGCGATAAACTGTCCTTGGCACATATAGCAATTCCTTGACGAGGAATTTGGTCCTTCGAGCTTGGCCTGGCTTCAAAGGCTTCATCAGCACTTGCATCAGATGATCAGACAGTTCAGGTTCAACATAGAGAAGCCTTGCACCTTCACTGGGAGGACTGACTGGGACGGCATGAAGCAATTCAGAGGCCAGTGCTTTGAAATGAGTATTATCGGTCATCCAGTCCAATACCCATGAATTGATATGATCAACATTTCCAGTAATGTGCAGCGTGGCGAAGAATTGAAGAATGAGTTCTTCATTCCAATCGCAGATGTCAGTGCAGAAATTGAGTAACCCAGCGTCATGAAGAACACTGAGGACTGGGGTGAAGCAGGGTAGCGATTCCATATCTACATGAGGAATTTGCTCATGTTCAAAGATCTTATCCTTATCAACCAACAATGAGGAGTAGAAGTTCATCTGGCTTGCAGTCCAGAAACTCTTGCGACGAAGACGAGCAGGGTCATAGGGATTGTAGTCAGTGAAGAATATGTGCTCGTTGAAGAAATCCTCAGCATTAAACTTCTGCTTCTTGGAGTGAGGGTTCTGTGGCTTGGGCTGAAGATTAACAGTTGAAGAATTTACAGCCTCTTGAGGTATAGCCACTGGAGCCACTGGCTGAGGAATTTCAGCAGCAGCCTTGGCCTCCATTTCTTCAGACATATGTACATCAGCGCTAGTGGCTGGAACTTCTTCAGGAATAGAATGAAGTGAAGCTTGACGTTCATTAGAGCCCGTATGAATTTCTTTAGTTGGCACAGGGGACTAAGGAACATGATGTAGAGGGGTTGTCAGAGGTGAATTGGGGTGATGACTTTCCCAAAAGTCATCATTCAGAATAGGTGTTGTAGACCCAATATCCACATCCTCATCTTCTTCAGTTCCTTCGACGCCTGCCTCTTCAGCTGTGAACTGAGGCATGGGCGATGATACCAGTGGGGTTGAAGCGAAAGTATCCACTTCAATTTCTTCATCCATCTGCTCTGTCGAAGCAGCAGAAGGATCTTCTTCATCAGATTTACTTGGAATTTCATATTCCTCACCAAAGGGAATGATCTCCTTTGATGGCATGCTTGATATTGGAATAGCATCAATTGGGTTTTCAGATGAACTCGTCAAAGTCTTCAATTTCTTGGGAGCTGAAGACTCTGAAGATGCAGATGCTTTCCTTTTCTTCACAGCTGCTCGCTCCGCAGCCTTGGTTTTCTTCGCTTCTGATGCAGAAGGAAGGTTGATGCTTGTCATCGGTGCAGGAGGAGCAGAGGAAATTGGTTGAATTTCTTCAGGCACAACTGATGCAGTTGCCCTGGCTTGTTCAGATTCCTCAGGCACAGTAGTAGATGCTTCAACTGGCCTGGATTGCTCTTCAGGCGCAATATTGGAGGTTGCCCTGGCATTTTCTTCAGAGACTGGAATTTCTTCATCAGCTCTGGCGCTTTCATTTTCTTCAGCAGACTGAACAGATGTTCCAGTCTGAGGAAATTTGGGTTGCGATGAAGCTGCAACACTTGGAGTAAATCCTTTTGCCATTCTGACGAATCTGACTTTGGCACCTAGCCAATCTGCATGTAATGCATGAAATTCATCACTGAGTGCTTTGATCTCAGCCTGCATAGACACAAGTTCTTCAGGAGACATTTTCACAACATTGTTCTTCAGAAAACGCTCCTTCTTGTACTGAGCCTTCTTCACCTGCCTGGCCTTTTCAAATTTCCATTTCTCTTCATTTATGAAGGCCGTCAACATGTGACTTTGACCAGGAGTGAGGTTTAATTCAGGCAAAGGTGTATTTGGATCCTTGTGCCATAGATCGATGAAATCAAGGATTTTCCTTGGATCCAGCATGAGGGGCACAGCACTGCCTTTGGCTCTAGCGGCCCTTTGTTGTTGATCTTTGATGATCTCAGCTAATTCTTCATCATCAGCTTCGTCTTCGCTTGACGGAACCTGAAAGGCGACTTGCTTCTTGTGAGGACTTGGCCTTGTGCCTCGTCCAGCAGTGGCCTTTTTCTTCAGCAAGGTAGGAGTTGTTGAAGACTGAGGTGGAGCTGAAGAACTTGCAGAGACTCCTGAAGCAATTGAGATTCCAGTAGTCCTTTGGCATGTGGCAAGATGCACAGGTGCTGAGGACTTTGCTGGAGCAGCTGAGGATTTTGCAACCGAGGGAGTTGGAGCTGCTTTTGAGGAATTTGCTTGAGGAACAGGCCGTGAGGGCTTTAAAGAGCTTGGCCGTGAGGGCATTGCAGCTGAGGAACTTGTCTTGACAGCTGATTTCTTCAGCATAGCCTTCTTAGGCTTGATAGCAGAGGCCTCAGCGGCGGCAGCAACAGAATCTTCATTGAATTTCTTTACTGCCTCTTTAGCCACTTTGGCCAGCTTGGCTTGACGCTTAGCCCACTCCAGAGGAAATTCCTCACCTCTTCTGATGCTAGTGGGATCAGCTTCTTGGCAAGGAGCCAATGGAGGTCTTGGACATGGAGGGTTAACAGCAAATTTCTTCATATACTTGGGAGTGACATAGCGATATTCCCTCCATTCTCTTGCCCATCTCCTCTCAATCTTCTGAATGCGCACTTTGCGCTGATTTTTGTTCTCCTTGCCATGAGTTGCTTCATCAGGAGTACAATATTCATCATAGATGTCATCAGGGATCTCAAAAGTAGTATTTGTTTCTGGCCTCTTTCCTCCCTTCTGAGGTCTTTTACCATCAGCCATTTTCTTCACTTGAGGGTTTTGAACAATCGAATTTTCTGATGAGGTATGCAGTTTTTCTTCAAGGAACACTGCAAATGAGTTAAGTTCATGAGAACCTAGAGATTCAGCAGCGGACATGTGTACCTGTGAACAGAATATAGGTGCGAAGAGTTTTGGAGAGGTCATATGCGTTCTTAGAAGATTTTCAAAAGTATCAAGTTTGAGGAAGATGACCAGGGGTGTCTTGAGGAATTTCACTAAGCATTTTGACTTAGGTTCCAGAGTTGTGTAGATTGAAAATCCACACAATTGAGGAATCTTGAAGAAAAACGTTGCTTAGAGAAACTGATCAAGGACAAAAGCAAGTTGGTGTTTAAGAACATGAAAGTTGAAGAATAAACACCTTTTGAAGATTTTGTGGAAATCATCAGAATCAACAAGGGCAGTAAAAATAAATTTTATTTACCCTTGACGAAGAACACGACGAACTGAGAGTGGCAGTGGAGATGTTCGTCCGTTCAGATCTTCCACGCCCTAACTTGGCGATGGAAAACAGCTACGGCGGCGGCGGAGTGAGGATTTCCGCGGCCGGCGTGAGTACGACGGCGACGAGGTCGAGGCAGTGAAGCTCTTCCTCACCGGCGACGATGGAGTGTAGCGGCGGCGCTAGGTCTGAGAGCTCGAGCGAGGGAGTAAGATCGAGCGGGGTAAATGAGCTCTGAGGAGGGTGAGGGGTATTTATAGCAGAGGTGAAAAACTGCTCGTCCGAAGAAAATGGACAAACGTGCCCCTGACCCTTCTCATCCTAGCGACATGTGTCACCCACGAACTGTGAAGTGGAGATCGTGTTAGATCGAGGGTGAATAGATAAATCTTATCGAGGGATAAGGAACGGTTTGAACGGCAAAAGCCGAAAATTCAGATAAGAATATTTTAATGTTTCATTCGCAAATTCTTCAGCTGTCAAGGACACAGTGAAGACTTTGAACGGGTTTCAAATAGAACGCACATGAAGAATTTGTGAACGGACTGGATTGAGTTTAGCATTGAGGGGGAATGGGTCCGATCACATTCACTTAGAAGAAACACAACTTGAAGAATTAGCAATAAGTGAATGCTGTAGAGGACAGAAAACTCAAATATATATATAGTCAATGAAGAACATAGACGGAAAGAGTGAAGATTTTGCAAAGTTGAAGAATTTGAAAATTTGAAGAATTTGCACAATGATGAAAAACTCAAATTTTGAAGATTTTCAACTTTTTGTGGTGGTGTGACCCACCGTGTAAGAATGATGATTTCAGACACCGCGTACAATTGTCGTAGGGCTCTGAGAATCAAATTCTTCATTAATTTCTTCACACTTAGAGGGTTAGTCTTCATTGATTGAAGAAAAACGTTTCTTCGTGTGTTGCACATCTAAGTCATCAATTTGCATAAGTGTTAGGATGTGTGTCCTTTTCAAAGGACATTCGAAGAATATGTTTCACAGCCTTATAGTGTGATTCCTTCGGTGTAGCTTGAAAACGGGCACACATGCAAACACTAAGCATAATATCCGGCCTAGATGCACATAGGTACAATAAAGAACCAATCATGGAGCGGTATACCTTTTGATCGAAGTCTATTCCATTTTCATCAGTGCATAGATGGCCATTTGTGGGCATAGGGATTTTGACGCCTCTGCATTCTTGCATACCGAATTTCCTCAGAACGTCCTTGAGGTATTTCTCTTGAGAAATGAAGATGCCATTGCGTTGTTGACGAATTTGAAGACCTAAGAAGAATTTCAATTCTCCCATCATGGACATTTGATATTCCTCACTCATCATGTAAGCAAATTCATCACTGTAATGTTGGTTAGTACAGCCAAAGATAATATCATCAACATATATTTGGCACACGAATAATTCATCATCATAGGTTTTGGTGAAAAGAGTTGGGTCGAGTGAACCGGGTTTGAAGCCTTTCTTCATGAGGAATTCCTTCAGAGTATCATACCACGCCCGAGGGGCCTGCTTGAGGCCATAGAGGGCCTTATTGAGTCTGAAGACTTTGTCAGGATGCTTAGGATCTTCAAAACCTGGGGGTTGAGCAACATATACTTCTTCCTCAAGCTTACCATTGAGGAATGCACTTTTCACATCCATTTGATATAAGATGATATTATGATGGTTAGCATAAGCAAGCAATATGCGAATAGCCTCAAGTCTAGCAACAGGTGCAAAAGTCTCATCGAAATCAATTCCTTCAACCTGTGTGTAGCCTTGAGCTACAAGACGAGCCTTGTTCCTCACCACTAGGCCATTTTCATCTTGCTTGTTGCGGTAGATCCATTTGGTACCGATGATATTGTGCTTGCAAGGGTCCGGTCGCTTGACAAGCTCCCACACATTGTTCAGCTTGAATTGATGTAATTCCTCTTGCATTGCTTGAATCCATTCAGGCTCCAGAAATGCCTCATCAACTTTGGTGGGCTTTCATTTGCAACGCGGGGATGAGCAGGTTGACGACTTTGATTTGGCTCAGCATTTTCTTCAGAGCCATTTTCTTCAGATGCGCCAGCATGCTGTTCTTCATGTTCTGGAATGATTTCTTCAGCAGATTCTTCAGTAGGAATGACATCCTCAGTAGCTTTGAACTTGATGGTTTCCTCAGGCGTCTTTTCATCTAGCACAGGAGGTAGGTGCTCTCTTTGCGAGCCGTTAGTTTCATCGAACCGCACATCTACAGTTTCAACAACCTTGTTGTGATAGGTATTGAAGACCCTGTAGGTGTGCGAGTCCTTTCCGTAACCAAGCATAAAACCTTCATGTGCTTTCGGTGCAAATTTAGAATTGTGATGTGGATCTCTAATCCAGCATTTAGCACCGAAGACTTTGAAATAACTCACATTGGGTTTCTTGTCAGTGAGGAGTTCATATGAGGTCTTCTTGAAGAATTTGTGAAGATATACCCTGTTGATGATGTGACATGCAGTATCAATTGCCTCAGGCCAGAAGTGACGAGGTGTCTTGTATTCATCAAGCATGGTGCGAGCCATCTCAACAAGAGTCCTGTTCTTGCGCTCCACAATGCCATTCTGCTGAGGAGTGTATGGGGCAGATAGCTCATGAGTAATACCAAGTTCATCGAGATAGTCATCAAGACCAGTATTCTTGAACTCAGTCCCATTGTCACTACGTATATGCTTGATCTTCACGCCGAAATTCGTCGAAGACCTTGAGGAAAATCGTCTGAAGACTTCCTGCACATCAGTTTTGTAAGTAATGACATGCACCCATGTGTAACGAGAATAGTCATCAACAATGACAAAGGCATATAGAGATGCTGCATTTGTTAGTGTGGCATAATGAGTAGGGCCAAAGAGATCCATATGAAGCAATTCAAAAGGACGAGAAGTAGTCATGATAGTCTTCGAGGGGTGCTTGGCTCTGGTCATCTTTCCAGCCTCACAAGCCCCACAAAGATGATCTTTGAGGAATTTGACACCCTCGATGCCAATGACGTGCTTTTTCTTCACGAGCGTGTGTAAGTTCCTCATGCCAGCATGACCTAGTCGTCGATGCCATAGCCAGCCTTCTGAAGCTTTAGCAAGTAGACAAGTGGCAGGCTGTGGTCCTGCAGAGAAATCAACAATATACAAGTCTCCTCTCCTAAAGCCTTCGAAGACTTTGGAATTGTCAGATTCCATGAGCACTAAGCAACGATATTTGCCAAAGACAACAACCATATCAAGATCACAAAGCATTGAGACAGACATGAGGTTGAATCCGAGGGACTCGACAAGCATGACTTTATCCATGTGTCGATACTTTGAGATTGCAACCCTACCTAGACCCAATACCTTGCTTTTGCCTTTGTCAGCGTAGGTGATATGCTTCAAGTGTGATGGAGATAAAGGAGTGTTCATCAGTAAGCTCTTGTCACCGGTCATGTGATTTGTACATCCACTATCGAGGACCCACTCAGTAGCTTTGGGTAAATCATCCTGCAGATGAATTAGTGCATCTTACGAACTCATATACTTCAGAGTGAAGAATATGACATCAAATTCATCAGACATATTTCATCAATTAAAGCAACATATGTATATATAGCAATGTGAGGACGTGAGAAATGAATAAATCATTTCTTCATGATTAGCTTGCGTCCTTTCAAGCATTTCAGGTCTCCAGCAAATTCTTCAGACGATTTAGTTCGTCTGGAGACCTGACCCTGCTTAAGAGATTAGTTCCTTTTCTTCACCACCCACATCTGGAGGGGTGGCAAAGAGTTCAGCATTCTGCGAGCTCCATAAGAGAAAGGTGGCATAGACGCCAGACCACTTCGTTTCACATAAGAGGGGTTAGGGTAATCATATGAATAAGCAGAGAAATTCTTCGAGGACTTATGAACATAATGATTTGAAGAATAATGCATATATTCATAGCCCTTAGGCCTTCCCTGCGAAACAGAAGTGTTAGCACGATGATGTTCATGTGAGGACTTGGATCCATGTGAGGAATTTGATCCATAAGAGGACTTGGATCCATATGAAGACTTTGGTTCATATGAAGAATTTGATCTGGGGTTCTTATTCTTCACAGGTGGTGTCATGAGGACATTCACCTGAAGACTTTCAAGGCACTTTTTGGGAACCCAGATTTTCTTCATAGGGGGACCATTCCTGCAGTTAGATCCAACATATCTAGCAAATACCTCACCATTTTGATTTTTGAACAGTTTATAGTTGGAGTCAAATGACTCATCAGATGAATATGAGGATTCACAAGTAAAGCCAGATAAAGTGGATGGATCTACGGGAGGTCCCTTCGCAGCAACCCATGAGGTTTTGGGATACTGCTCCGGTTTCTAGTAGGTTCCATCAGCATTGAATTTCCTCTCAAAGGCAATACCCTCTTTCCTAGGGTTCCTGTTCAAGATCTGCTTTTTGAGCACATCACAAAGAGCCTGATGCCCTTTGAGGCTTTTGTACATGCCTGTCACATACAATTCCTTCAACCCTGCATTTTCGTCAGTGATACTAGTGGTATCCTCAGATGAGGAATTTGTGACCACAGAGATAGTTGAAGAATTTGCAGCAATGGAAGCATTTGAACATTCAGGTGAAGAATTAGCAGTTTCACGTTCAATGCATTTCAAGCATGGTGGAATAAATTCTTCCTGAGCGGAACTGATCTGTTGAGCAAGCAAAGAATCATTTTCCTTCTGAAGATCTTCATGACTCACCCTTAGCTTCTCAAGATCTTGCTTTCTTTGAAGAAATTCATAAGAAAGCTTCTCATGATCGGCTAGGAGAGTTTCATGACGACCTTGAAGGTTGTCAAACTTAGACTGTAGTTGCTGAAGATTATCAGTCAGTGTTTGAGTTCGATCCATTTCCTCACCTAACAGATCATCGCTTTTGTCTAGCATATTTTGAACCTTTTCCAAAGCCTTTTGTTGTTTAACAGCAATATTAGCTAGTTTGGAATAGCTGGGTTTGAGGTTATCATCAGATTCATCCTCACTTGATTCAGAGGAGGGATATTTGAGTACCTTGGCACCTTTTGCCATGAAGCAATAGGAGGGAGCATAGTCATCGTTGCCGTCATGAGCAGTGTTGGGGAAGCCATTTTCCTCAGTGTTGAAGATGGACTTGCTAACGTAAGCAGTAGCGAGGGCTAGGCTCGCCACACCAGAGTCTGACTCCTCAGATGCCTCCTCTTCCTCATGTTCCTCAGATTCAGCTTCAGAGTCCATTTCCTTGCCAATGAATGCCCGAGCTTTCTTGGAGCTGCTCTTCTTGTGAGATGAAGACTTTGAAGATCTTGACGATGAGGACTTTGAAGATTTCTTCTTCCTCTTAGAGTCATCTGAACTATCATCCTTGTATTTCTTCTTCTTTGATTCCTTCTTAGCAGCGGAATAAGTGCTCAGATGCAAGCATAATAGAGCAGTAGCACAGTCATCATGATGAAATGAAAACAAGCACAGAGTACGAGTAGCGTAAACACAGGATAAGCAGGCTAAAGATAAACTGACTGAAGAAATTGAACTGAGGAAATTGAGAAAGTCTTCAGACAAAGTCTTCAAACAGTAATGATCAAGTACATAGCAAGTATGCGAGGAAATGAAAGGGTTGAGGAAATAGAACCAGTAGCTCGGTGAAGACAATGATTTGGTAGACCAGTTCCAACTGTTGTGACAGTTGTACGTCTGGTTAGAGCGGCTAGGTATTTACACCTGAGGACACACAGTCCCGGACACACAGTCCTCACCGTATTCTCCTTGAGCTAAGGTCACACAGACCTCGCCCAATCACTCGTGGTAAGTCTTCAGGTGACTTCCAAACCTTCACATACTCGGTCACTCGGCAATCCACAATTTCCTCTTGGATGCTCTAGACCATGACGCCTAACCGTCTGGAGGATGCACAGTCCTCAAAGTTAACAAGCGTCGGTTCCACACAGGAACAATCTCTTCAGTGATGCTCAATCACTTTGGGTTTGTAGGTGTTTGGGTTTTTGGGTTTTTCCTCACTTGATGATTTTCGCTCAAAGTCCTCGGAGGATGGGATGCTCTAAATGACAAGTGTCAATCTATTTCTTGGAGCAGCCAACCAGCTAGTGGTTGAAGGGGGCGGCTATTTATAGCCTAGGGAGCAGCCCGACATGATAAGACATAAATGCCCTTCAATGATATGACCGTTAGGTGGGTAGGATATTTGGACAGCTAGCGCGTAGCACAGCAACGGTCGGAAATTTGAGTATCAAATTCCTCAGGGCTATCATGTTCCTCACTTGTAATCAATCTGCACTGGCGAATTCCTAACTCCTCAGTTAGAACAAATTCCTCAGAGAACAGAAGAACTTCGTCTCTGTCACTGAAGAACTTGACTAAACAGTATGAGATTTCCAGTGGCTTCACTCAAAAGGATTGGGTAGGTGTAGGATTTTGAGTTGAGCATCACTTGGAAACTTTTCCTTAGTTTTACCTCGACCCCCTTTAACAGTACGGTGTTTCCTATGACTCAAGAAGAAGAAAATGAAACTACGAAAGCAAAAGTCTTCACGCTTCATAATCCTCGCATGAATATCAAGTCTTCAGGGTCACACCAATTTCTTCACTTTCAAAGTCTTCAAGAAAACCAAAGTCTTCAGTTGAAGACATTCATTTTTAGGGGTCGACATTCATCGTAAATAACAAACTCCTCATAGACTTATAGACCTGTGTACACTCACAAACACATTAGTCCCTTAACCTATAAGTCTTCAATACACCAAAATCACTAAGGGGCACTAGATGCACTTACAGCAAGAACCAGCTCTTGCATGCGCCAATCCGCTTAGGGGTCTTCTCATCATCGACTGGTACCGGAGGAGGCAAATCCTCGAAGCCCGCTAAGACACTGGCCACGTTAACCTTGAAGACGCCATCGGGCATCTCTCGGTTGTGGAACATGCGGTCCTTCGGCTTCACGATCTTTGCCATTCCCACGGCCACCTTCTGGCCCTTGACGTCGTAGAGTAGGATGCATGGTGTATCGTCGGCCTATGAAGAAGACATGTCTGCGACGTCGAACATCCGAAAGGCAAGTGAAATGGAAGACTATAGACATGCTGGTGAAAAGGGTATGACGCGTAATTACCATGAGGGCGTCGAGCTCAGCCATAGACAAAGGCCCGCCGAGCATGCCAGAGACAGAGGTCGGGCTGCTATGAACAGGAGCGGGACCTTTTGCGGTTGCTTCAGCAGGTGCTGGTGCTGTGATGTTCACCGAATTGCTCCCGACGTAGCTGGGAAGGGGAAAGTCCTCTGGCCCTTTATTTGGATTGCTCTTCGACCAATCGATAATTTTCGGAATCAAGCTGGCCACCGCATCACTAACCGCTGCATTGACTACCCCGAGCAACTCTTCTTTGGTCTCAGCTTTGGTCTTATTTACCGCAATCGTGACCTTCTCGTCGATGGTCTGCTGAGTGACCAACAGTCTCTTCCATCTTTCCTCTGGCTCCTCGTGGTAGCACATCTTCCACGAGGCGCCATCTCCGACACCGTGCACACGTCGATAGGGCGGCGGTTTATCCTCCGAGACCTTTTTCAGTATGTTCAAGGCCCTGTTGAATGGGGTATCTGATACGTCTCCAACGTATCTATAATTTTTTAATGTTCCATGCTATTATATTATCTGTTTTGGATGTTTTATATGCATTAATATATTATTTTATATTA
The DNA here is from genome assembly GCA_011799875.1 of Thinopyrum elongatum. NCBI lineage: Eukaryota > Viridiplantae > Streptophyta > Magnoliopsida > Poales > Poaceae > Thinopyrum > Thinopyrum elongatum. The sequence continues at coordinate 36,158,042 of CM022303.1, read as the reverse complement.
TTTTTGGGACTAACCTATTAACCTAGAGCCCAGTGCCAGTTTCTGTTTTTTCCCTGTTTTTGAGTTTCGCAGAAAAGGAATACCAAACAAAATAAAACTTTCGCGATGATATTTCTTCGACCAAAAGGAAACCAGAGGACTTGGAGTGCAAGTCAGAGAAGCCACGAGGTGGCCACAAGGACGAAGGGCGCGCCCAGGGGGGTAGGGCGCGCCCCCCACCTTGTGGGCCCCTCATGCGTCTCCTGACCTAATTCTTTTGCCTATATATTCTCTTACATGCCCAAACCACCAGAGGCATCCACGAAAAGTCTTTTCCACCGCCGCAACCTTCTGTACCCGTGAGATCCCATCTAGGGGCCTTTTCCGGCGTCCTGCCGGAGGGGGATTCGATCACGGAGGGCTTCTACATCAACACCATTGCCCTTCCGATGAAGCGTGAGTAGTTTACCTCAGACCTACGGGTCCATAGCTAGTAGCTAGATGGCTTCTTCTCTCTCTTTGATTCTCAATACCATGTTCTCCTCGATGTTCTTGGAGATCTATTCGATGTAATACCTTTTTGCGATGTGTTTGCCGAGATCTGATGAATTGTGGATTTATGATCAGCTTATCTATGAATATTATTTGAATCTTCTCTGAATTCTTTTATGCATGATTTGATATCTTTGCAAGTCTCTTCGAACTATCGATTTGGTTTGGCCAACTAGATTGGTTTTTCTTGCAATGGGAGAAGTGCTTAGCTTTGAGTTCAATCTTGTGGTGTCCTTTCCCAGTGACAGTAGGGGCAGCAAGGCACGTATTGTATTATTGCCATCGAGGTTAAAAAGATGGGGTTTTCATCATATTGCTTGAGTTAATTCCTCTACATCATGTCATCTTTTTTAATGCGTTACTCTGTTCTTCATGAACTTAATACTCTAGATGCACGCAGGAGTCGGTCGATGTGTGGAGTAATAGTAGTAGATGAAGAATCATTTCGGTCTACTTGACACAGACGTGATGCCTATATTCATGATCATTGCCTTAGATATCTTCATAACATTGCGCTTTTCTATCAATTGCTCGGCAGTAATTTGTTCACCCACCGTATTATTTTCTATCTTGAGAGAAGCCTCTAGTGAAACCTATGGTCCCCTGGTCTATTTTCCATCATACAATCTTCTACTTTCCAATCTATGAGTTTCCGATTTACTATTTTGCAATCTTTTTCTTTCCAATCTATAAAACAAAAATACCAAAAATATTTACTTTACCGTTTATCTATCTTTATCAGATCTCACTTTTGCAAGTAACCGTGAAGGGATTGACAACCCCTTATCGCGTTGGGTGCAAGTTTGGTGTTTGTTTGTGCAGGTATTCGGTGACTTGCGTGTTGTCTCCTACTGGATTGATACCTTGGTTCTCAAAACTGAGGGAAATACTTACTCTACTTTGCTGCATCACCCTTTCCTCTTCAAGGGAAAAGCCAACGCAAGCTCAAGAAGTAGCAGGAAGAATTTCTGGCGCCGTTGCCGGGGAGATCTACGCCAAGTCAACACATACCAAGTACCCATCATAAAACTCTCATCTCTTGCATTTCATTATTCACCATTTGCCTCTCGTTTTCCTCTCCCCCACTTCTAAAACATTTTCAGAAAAACACAAAAATATTTGCCTTTTTATTTGCCTTCTTTTCGTTTGCCTTTATGTCTTACTTGGCTTGTTTGCTTGTCCGCTTGATATAATTGTGTGTTTATTGAAATTCAGAAACAAAAATTTATGGATCCTCATCCACTTGCTAATCTTTTTAAGAGATCCAATTATGATGAACCAATTGCTAGTGAGTTTTGTGCACTAGATTATCTTTATGAAGTTTTGCTTGAAATTCGTGAATCTGAAAATTGTGATGAAGAAATTTATGAAGTGATTCACGATAGCTCCTTGAATAAAAAGCATGATTGCAATGGTTTTACTATAAATCCTATTGATGTCAATTGTGCTAATAATATGCAAAACCCTAAGCTTGGGGATGCTAGTTTTGCTATGTCCACTACTTATTGCAATGATCATGATTGGGGTGATTCTTCTTATGATCTTGAAAATTTATTTAAGCCTCATGATAATAGTGTTTGCAATAATATTGAAAGTGGGTTTGGAAGAGTGTCAACTCTAGGTAATAATTATCCCACTACTTTGGAGAATGATCAATCTCATGAAATTTTTGATAAAAGTGGGTTTGGAGAAGTCATGGCTTTATTTGATGATAATCCCACTATTTTGGAAGAGTGTCAACTTTGCATGCATGTGGATCATGAAGAGAATATTTTATGTGATTGTTATATTGTTGAATTTGAGTATGATCCCACATGTAATTATTATGAGAGAGGAAAATATTGTGGTAGAAACTTTCATGTTACTAAATTACCTCTCGTTATGTTGAGATTGCAATTGTTTCTTTCTTTTTCCTTGCATATGCTAGTTTTTGCTTGTCTTGATAATTTGTTTGCTTATAAAATGCCTATGCATAGCAAGTATGTTAGACTTAAACTTTCTTTTCACATGCTACATGATGCTCTTTTCGTGTTTCAATTGCTATCTTTCATGTGAGCATCATCAAAATTAACAACGCCTAGCTAAAAGGCTTTAAAGAAAAGCGCTTGTTGGGAGACAACCCAATATTTTTGTTTTCTGTTTTTGAATAAATAATTCATCTAGCCTCTGGTTAGATGTGGTTTTATGTTTTAATTAGTGTTTGTGCCAATTAAAACCTTTGGGATGGCTTATGGTGATAGTTGATTTGATCTTGCTGAAAAACAGAAACTTTTATGTCCAGTCTCAGAATTTTAGTAATTCACTGGAGCGCTGAAAAATCCTGAATTTTTTATACGAGATTTATATACAAATTGCCTCTGTTTTGCAAATTTTTCAGAATTTTCTTAGTTACAGACGAATTATAACAATTCGGATATTCACAGACTGTTTTGTTTTTGACAGATTCTGTTTTCTATGTGTTGTTTGCTTATTTTGAAGAATCTATGGGTAATATCGGGGGGTATGAACCATTGAAAAGTTGGAATACAGTATATATTAAACCAATATAAATAAAGAATGATTTCACAATAGTACCAAAAGTGGTGATTTATTTTCTTATACTAACGGAGCTTATGAGATTTTCTGTTGAGTTTTGTGTTTTCAAGTTTTCAAGTTTTGGGTAAGGATTTGATGGACTATGGAATAAGGAGTGGCAAGAGCCTAAGCTTGGGGATTCCCAAGGCACCCTAAGGTAATATTCAAGGACAACCAAGAGCCTAAGCTTGGGGATGCCCCGGAAGGCATCCCCTCTTTCGTCTTCGTCTATCGGTAACATTACTTGAGGCTATATTTTTATTCACCACATGATATGTGTTTTGCTTGGAGCGTCTTGTATGATTTGAGTCTTTGATTTTTAGTTTGCCACAATCATCCTTGCTGTACACACCTTTTGAGAGAGACATGCATGAATCATGATTTATTAGAATACTCTTTGTGCTTCACTTATATCTTTTGAGCTTGGCAATTTTGCTCTAGTGCTTCACTTACATCTTTTTAGAGCACGGCGGTGGCTTTATTTTATAGAAATTGATGAACTCTCATGCTTCACTTATATTATTTTGAGAGTCTTTAAAACAGCATGGTAATTTGCTTTGGTTATAAATTTGGCCCTAATATGATAGGCATCCAAGAGGGATATAATAAAAACTTTCATATAAAGTGCATTGAATACTATGAGAAGTTTGATTCCTTATGATTGTTTTGAGATATGAAGATGGTGATATTAGAGTCATGCTAGTGAGTAGTTGTGAATTTTAGAAATACTTGTGTTAAGGTTTGTGAGTCCCGTAGCATGCACGTATGGTGAACCGTTATGTAACGAAGTCGGAGCATGAGATATTTTTTGATTGTCATCCTTTGTGTGGAGGTCGGGATCACGTGATGGTTAAATCCTACCAACCCTTTCCCTAGGAGCATGCATCTAGTACTTTGTTTCGATGACTAATAGATTTTTCAATAAGTATGTGAGTTCTTTATGACTACTGTTGAGTCCATGGATTATACGCACTCTCACCCTTCCACCTTTGCTAGCCTCTTTAGTGCCGTGCAATTTTCGCCGGTACCATAAACCCACCATATACCTTCCTCAAAACAGCCACCATACCTACCTATTATGGCATTTCCATAGCCATTCTGAGATATATTGCCATGCAACTTTCCACCGTTCCGTTTATTATGACACGAATCATCATTGTCATATTGCTTTGCATGATCATGTAGTTGACATTGTATTTGTGGCAAAGCCACCATTCATAATTCTTTCACACATGTCACTCTTGATTCATTGCACATCCCGGTACACCGCCGGAGTCATTCATATAGAGTCATATTTTGTTCTAGTATCGAGTTGTAATTTTTGAGTTGTAAGTAAATAGAAGTATGATGATTTTCATTATTAGAGCATTGTCCCATGTGAGGAAAAAAAAGAAAAGAGAAAAGAAAGAAAGAAAAAAAAAGAGAAGAAAAAAAAGGAAAGAGAAAAGAAAAAAAAGAAGGAAAGAACAAAAAAGAAGAAAGAAAAAAAAAGAAAAAAATGAGAGAAAAAGAGAGAAGGGGCAATGTTACTATCCTTTTTCCATACTTGTGCTTCAAAGTAGCACCATGATCTTCATGATAGAGAGTCTTCTATGTTGTCACTTTCATATACTAGTGGGAATTTTTCATTATAGAACTTGGCTTGTATATTCCAACGATGGGCTTCCTCAAATTGCCCTAGGTCTTCATGAGCAAGCAAGTTGGATGCACACCCACTTAGTTTTCTTTTTGAGCTTTCATAAACTTATAGCTCTAGTACATCCGTTGCATGGCAATCCCTACTCACTCACACTGATATCTATTGATGGGCATCTCCATAGCCCGTTGATACGCCTAGTTGATGTGAGACTATCTCCCTATTTTTGTCATCTCCACAACCACCTTCTATTCCACCTGTATTGCGTGAAAGTTGAAAAAGTTTGAGAATACTAAAGTATGAAACAATTGCTTGGCTAAAACTGGGGTTGTACATGATTTGAGTATTTTGTGTGACGAAGATGGAGCATAGCCAGACTATATGATTTTGTAGGGATAAGCTTTCTTTGGTCATGTTATTTTGAGAAGACATAATTATCTTGTTGGTATGCTTGAAGTATTATTGTTTTTATGTCAATATTAAACTTTTGTTTTGAATCATACGGATCTGAAGATTCATGCCACAATAAAGAAATTACATGGATAAATATGTTAGGTAGCATTCCACTTCAAAAATTCTGTTTTTATCATTTACCTACTCGAGGACGAGCAGGAATTAAGCTTGGGGATGCTTGATACGTCTCCAACGTATCTATAATTTTTTATTGTTCCATGCTATTATATTATCTGTTTTGGATGTTTTATATGCATTAATATGCTATTTTATATTATTTTTGGGACTAACCTATTAACCTAGAGCCCAGTGCCAGTTCCTGTTTTTTCCCTGTTTTTGAGTTTCGCAGAAAAGGAATACCAAACGGAGTCCAAACGGAATAAAACTTTCGCGATGATCTTTCTTGGACCAAAAGGAAATGAGAGGACTTGGAGTGCAAGTCAGAGAAGCCATGAGGCGGCCCCAAGGACGGAGGGCGCGCCCAGGGGGGTAGGGCGCGCCGCCCACCCTTGTGGGCCCCCCGTGCGTCTCCTGACCTAATTCTTTCGCCTATATATACTTTTATATGCCCAAACCACCAGAGGCATCCATGAAAAGACTTTTCCACCGCCGCAACCTTCTGTACCCGTGAGATCCCATCTAGGGGCCTTTTTCGGCGTCCAGCCGGAGGGGGATTCGATCACGGAGGCCTTCTACATCAACACCATTGCCCTTCCGATGAAGCGTGAGTAGTTTACCTCAGACCTACGGGTCCATAGCTAGTACCTAGATGTTTTCTTCTCTCTCTTTGATTCTCAATACCACATTCTCCTCGATGTTCTTGGAGATCTATTTGATGTAATACCTTTTTGCGGTGTGTTTGCCGAGATCCGATGAATTTTGGATTTATGAACAGCTTATCTATGAATATTATTTGAATCTTCTCTTAATTCTTTTATGCATGATTTGATATCTTTGCAAGTCTCTTCGAACTATTGATTTTGTTTGGCCAACTAGATTGGTTTTTCTTGCAATGGGAGAAGTGCTTAGCTTTGGGTTCAAACTTGTGGTGTCCTTTCCCTAGTGACAGGAGGGGCAGCAAGGCACGTATTGTATTGTTGCCATCGAGGATAAAAAGATGGGGTTTTCATCATATTGCTTGAGTTAATTCCTCTACATCATGTCATCTTTCTTAATGCGTTACTCTGTTCTTCATGAACTTAATACTCTAGATGAAGGCGGGAGTCAGTCGATGTGTGGAGTAATAGTAGTAGATGCAGAATCATTTTGGTCTACTTGACACGGACGTGATGCCTATATTCATGATCATTACCTTAGATATCGTCATAACTTTGCGCTTTTCTATCAATTGCTTGGCAGTAATTTGTTCACCCACCATGTTATTTTCTATCTTGAGAGAAGCCTCTAGTGAAACCTATGGTCCCCGGGTCTATTTTCCATCATACAAACTTCTACTTTCCAATCTACGAGTTTTTGATCTACTATTTTGCAATCTTTTACTTTCCAATCTATAAAACAAAAATACAAAAATATTTACTTTACCGTTTATCTATCTTTATCAGATCTCACTTTTGCAAGTAACCGTGAAGGGATTGACAACCCCTTATCGCGTTGGGTGCAAGTTTGGTGTTTGTTTGTGTAGGTATTCAGTGACTTGCGTGTTGTCTCCTTCTGGATTGATACCTTGGTTCTCAAAACTGAGGGAAATACTTACTCTACTTTGCTGCACCACCCTTTCCTCTTCAAGGGAAAAACCAACGCAAGTTCAAGATGTAGCAGTATCCCACTTGGGCCTCGCCGACGACTGTGACGACTCGTCGCTTTCGGCTGCCTTTTGGTGCTGCTCTGTCTGCAAAAGGAACGTGGATGGTTTACTAATGTGACAAAACTTGTAGTCGAATTGATTGGAAGCTAATATGATAATGTGGTAATATAACAATTACCAGTAGTCTCATGAACTCCCTCGTGTTCGGGTTCGTGTAAAAGATCTTTTTGACGCGGTCCCACTTGTACCGGGCCCTGATCCAGTCACGCTCCAGCGGGTCGGTGAATTCTGCCAAGGGGTCTGGGATTCCGTGATTTTCACGTTTGGCATCCTCCTTGGCCCATACGTGCCTCTTCCCCTCGTAATCACGGCTTCTGAGGCGGTGGGGAAGCGTGTTCCTGGCCTGGAGCGCCTTCATTTTCTTCGCCCTTGCCTTGACTTCTTCTTTAGCGCGCGTCTCCTTGAATTTTTCTAAGTCCTCTTCCTTTATTCGCGGATTGTTAGCATGAATCTTGGACCATGGTTCATTCTTCGTAATTGCTTTCTTCACCAGAACTTTCCAGGCGGACAAGTCGTTGGTGAACCTCACCATCGCCTTGTCATTTATCTTTGTCATGGCGTCGTCGTCCCATGGTTCTTTGCTTTCATCCCGGCCGGGGAAAAGGAACCTATTGTGGAACTTCTTTAGGAGCATGTTCTTCATATGTGGTATCTTCTTCAACTTCTCGTCGTTGATGTTGGCGGTTTCCCTGAGGATGCATCCTAGTTGATTGCCCTAGCACGAGCATGCTTCCTCAAGTGCCGTTGGCTCTAATTTCTTGGGATGCATCTCCGTGACCACAATTTGTCCGATGCCGAGCTCGTTTGGTCTTCGTGACCTCTTCAGCTTTGGTGCTTTACCGGCTACAACAGCATTGTTGCTGGTCTCGGAGGTGGTGTCGGTGCCGGTGCCAGTGCTGGTGCCGGTGTCAGCGTCGGTGTCGGGGTTGGTGCCACTGCCGCCACCATGCACCCCCATCTGGTGTTCGTCCAGGTAATCAAAATAGTTATTTGCTGCCTCGATGGGGCATTCTTCGAGGCGAGCAGAACCCCCGGCTTCGGCGTGGCTAGACATGTTTCCTATTCAACAATTGTAAATAAAAGATATAATGAAGAGAAAAAAGGGGCCTATGTTTGGTCGGAATGTTGATTCATTCCCCCCTGCAAATCCCGGGCACTCCATATGTCCTAGTTTCTAGCCCAAGTCATGCCGAAAATCACGGAAATTTTCGGCATGACCTTTGCAAAAAAGTGGACATATGGAGCGCCTGAAATTTGCGGGAACGGAAATGAATCAACATTCCAGCAAAACATAGGCCACTCGGATATTCTTCGACATTCAACCAACATTGCAAAATCATATAACATCAATTTGCAGCCAACAGGAGCACATACATAACATCAATTTGCAACCAACATTCAACCAACAGGAGCACATATACAAAGCAAGTACACCTAGTGAAATGACCTCACTAAACATTGCAAAATAGTGATCTTTTCAAAAACCAAAAACTATTGCAAAATGACCTCACTAAACTTTTGCTACTGTTTTTTATTTATAGCTAAAAAAGTATAGGAAGGGAGCATCTGTTTTTTATTTATAGCTAATTTATATACCTATAAAAACAGTAGCAAAAATTTTGCTACTGTTTTTTATAGCTAAAAAAATTTTGCTACTATTTTTTATACCTACAAAGCCTAGCTAATTTTTTATTTATAGCTAAAAAATTGGTACTGTCTTTTAAAGTACAAAAATTGCTATTTTTTTTATTTAAAGCTACAAAATTTGCTACTGTTTTTTATTTAAAGTTTTTATTTATAGCTACAAAAAATAATTAATTCCTACTGTCTTCTATTACTAAGTAGCAACAATTATGTTTTTAAAAACTAATTATTTTTTAAAAAATTAAGCAAGATATGAACCCTAGATTTTTTTTTCCTAATTGACTAAGAGAGGGGGAGGTGGGGGAATTGGGGTACCTGAAGGGCGGCGACGCAGAGAGAGGGTGAGGTCGACGGCGGTGGACGAGGAGGCCGGAGCGGCGGCGGCGCGGACGAGGAGGAGGTCGGAGCGGCGGGCAGAGGCGACAACGGCGGGCAGGGGCCGAGGGGCGACGACGGCGGGCAGGGGCGATGGCGGCGGGCAGGGGCGACGGCGGCGCGCGACAGCAGAGAGGAGGGGGAGAGGTGGAAGAGTGGGGGGGGGGAATGGCACTTGGCAAAATTTGAGCCCGCGCGGTGGGTTAACTCAAAATAGTAGTAGCGCTGGGTTAGGATCCAGCACTATAGCTAAATTAGCTATAGCGCTGGGTGGTAATCCAGCGCTACTGCTAACTGTTTTAGTTTTTAGTTTTTAGTTTTTTTAATTCTAAATTACACATAGTAGTAGCGCTTGGTTAGGATCCAGCGCTATAACTACATTAGTTATAGCGCTGGTTCATAATCCAGCGGTACTGATATGTTTTCTTTTCTTTTTATTATTTTCCTTTTCTAGTTTTTAGTTTTCTTTTCTTTTTATTACTTTCCTTTTCTTTTCTGTTTACTTTTCTTTTTCTTTTGTATTGCTTTCTCCCTTTTGTTTTTTTTTGTTTTTCTCCCGACGACGGCGTCTCCCTCCCACACTGCACGGATATCACCAGAACCATGCATGTGGTGGTAACATATCAGTTGACCGATAACGGTTACTTAAGTGCGTACACAAAATAGATAAATATATATAAATGATGGTTTCTCAGCTGCGTCAACGACGTTTCACATTGAGCTTCTTCCCTTTCTTATTCGTTGACGAATAATTGAGCCCCTCCTTGTGACTTTTCCGGAACCATGGAGTACGATCTTTCTTAGGTAATGTAGTATTGATTCTTCTTTTCACGTATGCTTCATCGTCATCGTCATCTTCCCTCATCGGGTTGCCATACTGGTCGTAGTCTTCCTCGTTGGCGACTCCAACCATTCCAACGATGCTCCTTTTGCCTCTCCTCACGACAACACGGCTGGGATTGGTCGGGTCGGTTATGAAGAAGCATTGTGTCACGTGCTTAGCGTGTACCCATGGCTCATTTTTGGTGATGGCGTTAACGTTCACGGTAGTGCTCTTCGCGTCGGGTATAGACATGGTAGTGAAATACTTGTTTTCTCTTACGACATCCTTAGCCCATATGACACGAAACATCGTCGCATCGTGCATTCCAGCATAGTCAAGCTCCCAGATCTCTTCGACCCTTCCATAGAATCTTTCAGTTGTGCCGTTGGCGTCGGTCACGCATTCAACTGTCACCCCGGAGTTCTGGTAATCACTGTCCATGTCTTTGGCCTCCATGTACAACGTGTACCTGTTGATATCGTATGACTGATAGGTCGCGAGTTTGGGTGCGGGGCCATGTGCTAAGGCGTGTATGAGCAATCCGTCCGAACTGCCCTCTTCCGGGGGATTTTCAAGAACTTTCTCTTTGAACCAACGCAAGAAAGTGGCGTTGTGCTCTGCAGTAACTTCGTCGTCCGTCTTGAGCATCCCCTCATCACGGTACTGCTTTGCGATGGTTTCTTTGTGCCGTGCCACATAATCATCTACCACATCTAGGTGTTATAGCACTACTAAGTTAGCCTTGTCAAAGTCGTTCCGTCGATCCGAGTAGTCCACCTGCAATTCCCTCCGGCCGTTGTTGTGACCTTCTCCTTCGAGCCTCCCATCGTGCTTCTTGACAGGCAAACCAACAACAGGGTCTCTAACGCCTATATATTTCTCGCAAAAGGAGATGCACTCATGCGTTAGATACCCCTGGACGATGCTCCCATCGGGACGGGACATGTTACGAACGAATCCTTTGATGACCCCATTCATCCTCTCGAACGGCATCATGCTGTGAAGGAATGTCGGCCCGAGGTCGATGATGTCGTCCACGATGTGGACACACAGATGCACCATGACGTCAAAGAACGCGGGCGGGAAGTACGTCTCAAGCTCACATAGTATGACAACGATCTCTTCCTGTAGCCTTCGGAGCTACTTCACACTTATGGACTTTCGAGAGATAACATCGAAGAAGTTGCAGAGACCAGTAAGCGTGTCACGAACGTGCTTGTCCATTATCCCTCTAATGGCAACCGGGAGTATCTGCATCATAATCACGTGACAGTCATGAGACTTCATCCCGCTGAACCTTTTCTTCTTGGTGTCTAGAAATCTGCTTATCTTCCCACAGTAACCGGAACTGACTTTGATTCCCATAAGGCACTTGATGAATTGATCGATCTCCTTCGCACTTAAGGTGAAGCAAGAAGGGGGGCAATAATTCTCGTCCTTCTTGTTGACTTTTCTGCCCCTTCCCCCCTCCTCCGTCTCCGTCTCCGTCTCCTCCATCGACTTTTTACGGTGGAGATCTTTTCTGATCTTCAAATCTTCCAAGTCTTTCCTTGCCTTCCACCCATCCTTGGTCTTCTCCGGCATGTTCATCAGTGTGCCAAGCAAGCTCTCGAGGACATTCTTCGTGATATGCATTTGATCAAGGCAATGAGGCGTGTCATGATTGGGCCAGTACTCCAAGTCCCAGAAAACAGACCTCGTTTTCCATACCTTCAGCAGCGGCTCCAGCGCCTTTTTCATCTTTCCCGGTGCAGGGCACTGTTCCCAGTTTTTCAACAGCTCGTTGATTTCGGCGCCGCTCCTCTTACGTGGAGGTCCTCGATGCTCAGCCAACCCATTGAATAGATCTCCACGCTTTCTTCACGGGTCATCCTTCTCGAGCCATCTATGATGCCCCATATACATGATTTTCCCGGACCCGCCTTCTTTCGTTAACGTAAGCTGCTGAGACGTTGTATCATCCATGCACCTCGTGCATCCGCAGTATCCGTGGCACACCTAGCCTGAGGTGTACCCGTAACCGAGATAGTCGTGCACCGTCGTCATCAGCGCAGCTCTCATATGGAAATACTCTCCCTTGCTGGCGTCCCATGTCCATGCCGATGTTTTCCATAACGTGTCTAGCTCCTCTTTCAGAAGCCCCATATACAAATTAATATTATTTCCGGGTTGTTTCGGCCCTTGAATCAGCATGCTCATGTGTATGTACTTTGTCTTCATGCACTTCCATGGGGGGAGGTTGTACATCCATACAAAGACGGGACATGTGTTGTGGTTGGTGTTCTGGTTTCCAAACGGATTCATGCCATCGGTACTCGCACCAAGCACGATGTTCCTTGGATCTTCTGGAGCAAATCCAGATATGGCATTGAATGCTCTCCACTAGCTACCATCTACGAGGTGTCTCAGCTTCAGATCATCTCCATCGTCAGGCTTCTTCCTCTCCGCGTGCTAGCGCATGAGCTTTGCTTCCTTAGGATCTACGAAATACCGCTGCAGACGAGGAGTGATCGGAAAGTACCTTACAACTTCCTGAGGAGCTTTCTTTCCTGCCTCCTTGTATCGAGAAGCATTGCACACTGGACAGCTGGTTTTTTCCGCGTGCTCCCCCCGATAAATGATGCAATCGTTGATGCATGCGTGGTGTGCGGCAAATCAAAAGGGCAAATGATTTTCTTGGCCTCCTCGACACTAGTAGAACACAGGTTCCCCGCCGGAAGAACTTTATTATGTAGATACTTCAAATGCTCATCGAGGCTTTTGTCTGTCCATTTGTTTTTGGCCTTCGTCTTTAGAAGTTCGAGTGTGAAACTCAAGCGGGTCACCTCGGGATCGCAACCATCATACAATGGAGTCTTCGAGTCTACTTCAAGTTGCGCCAGCTTGGCCTCCTCTCTAGAAGCAGCTCTCTCGCTAGTCGTACTCTTGCGAAGGAGGTCTCGAACATGAGAGTCCTGCACAACTGCACTTAGTAGCGTCGAAGACTGCGGCGTGACCGCCGCCTCTTCTCTGCCATGTCCAGACTCTTGTTCGCCATGTCCGGAATCTTCTCCGCCACCGTCATTTCCGGACTCTTCACCGCCACCATGTCCGGCGCCATTGTCTTCGTGTCGATCGGTCATCTCTTCGCCTAGCACCATGTCGTTATTCCATGCCATGTGGACGTCCTCATCATCATCATCTTCTTCACTTATCCACCGAGTACAGCCATCCATGAAACCATTCATCAGTAGGTGCGCCTTCAAACTGCCACGATCAAAAGGGTCCAAAAGGACTCCTTCTTTGCATCTTGTACACGGACATCTAATCCTAGTCCGATTATATGCATACATGTCCATCACCACGGATTGCCTGAATCGCTCCATGTTCCATCCACTCACCTTCATAAACTACTGCACGGTATAACAAGCAAAAGGGTTATAAACAAAATGCATGCATGCATCAAAGTCATATAAAAAATTTGGCATGGCCTTGCCTAAAAATAGGACATATCGAGTTTGCTCGAAATTCACCGAAACGGAAATAAATCGACATTTCGGCAAAACATAAGCAACTCGGGGGCATGTCACTCGCATAAATCTCTCCATATCCCAAACACACATATTCCCATTCACACACATATTCCCATTCTTGAAATGAACAACTTTTTACTCACCTATATATCTCCCGAGAGAGACCGAGCATGGCTAGATGAGGCCTTTCGCTACCTATAGGGATCGAAAGTGTGGATGGCTAAATAACTAGCTAGATCTAGTTGTTGGGAAGGAGAGATGACTCTAGTTAACTAATGGAGAGGGAGTTATGGTGGAGGGGGGCATTAATTGTGAGAGAAGAGAGGTATGTAGGAGGAAGAGAGAGATGAGAAGGCCATTTATGGAGGAGAGTTATGGTGGAGGGGGGCATTAATGGGGAGAGAAGAGAGGTAGGAGGAAGAGAGAAGAAGAGCAACAATGGTGGAGAGGGGAGAGGGGAAAGGAGGGGGAGAGAGGGCAAAGGGGGGAGGAGGGGAGAGGGGGGGAAAGGTGGCACCAGCCGCAACTAGCTGTAGTGCTGTTTCACAGAAAGCGCTGCTGCTATGGTACTTAGTAGTAGCACTTTCCAGGAAAAGCGCTACTATTAAGTGGGGCCCATTAGCAGTAGCGGTTCAATAAAATAAAGCTCTACCGCTAAAATCTTAGTAGTAGCGCTGTATTCCGGACAGCGCTGCTACTACAGCTAGCATCGGTGGCCTCATCTGGTCCCACTTAGCAGTACCGCTTTTTTGTTTTCCAGCGCTACTGCTAAAGAGTTACTAGTAGCGCTGCCCTAAAACGGCGCTACTGCTAACAAGCAGCAACACTTGCTATTTTCCAGCGCTACTACTGATGTCCTACCTATAAGCATTTCCCTAGTAGTGCATGCCAGCGCTTTCTTTGACAGCATTTTGAAACGTCAGGCCTTGTCCTTCTCAAAGTGCAGGATCAAACACACCCCTTTTTTTATTGCAGATTTTTGCCATTGTTCTTGCTGTCTCTGCCCGTTATCACCAGAAGACTCTTTGTTTTCCTCCAGATATACATGTATATTTTCCTCATTCTCCAGATTTGAAGTGCACTCTAATCTAGCCCACTTAGAAGAGAACAAGATACCCTCTTCCTATCATGTGAAGGCTCACTATTATCACAGACAGTACTTCACAAATTTCGGATCAATAATGCCAGCAGCAAACTCATCACAACGACGTGAGTGTGCCTCATGCCTATTCCTCGGCTATCGAGGAGGCTGATCTTGACAGAAACTGCTAAACCTTCCACCAGGGACCTCAGGCATCTGAAGATCCGCATGGAACTGAGAGTTGAATCATGACAGAATGTCCAGCATTCTGGACATTTGAACATTGCGCCAAAGAAGAATTTTCTGCAATTAAACCAAGGACGTGCACAGAGCAAACTTCTCTTTCTTCAACTTCACACTTTCGCCTATACTCCAACTCCCTATCTTGGAGTTCCTCCATCTCATTGGACACAGTTAAGGGTGACTTGTAGGCGGATATGGGCGCAGCAGCGGGGTTGGAGGTTGGCCGCGGTGAAGACGAAGGCAGCTCACCCGTGGCGGGTTACAGCAGTGGTGGCTCGTGGGTTACAGGGCCACATGAAAAGAGGCACCGCGGGCGAGGGGAGACCGCGGTTGAGTGGAGGCAGCTCGGGCCAGCCTCAACCGAGGAGGAGCAAGGTCGAGGCAACTCGAGGAGGCCTGCAGCGACTTCGAGGACTGCTCCGGTGGCTCACAGCGAGCGTGAGGCCTGATTGGCCGTTTGAGATGGCAGTGAATCCAGCGAAGCGGGGCGGCTCGCGGACGAGGATGAACGAGGGCGGCTTGGACAAGGTGAGGCGCGAGGCGAACCAAGGCGGCTCAACCGGAATAACGGCAAGGCCGGTGATGCAGAGGCGGGCGGCTCAATCTGCCGGAAGCGAAGGCGCCCGGCGGCTCAGATCAGAGACTGAGGCGGCAGGCGACTTGAGGTCGGCGCGGTCGAAACTGCGATTGGACTGCGAGGTCAGGAGGTGGCGGAGGCGAGCTGAGGTGGCCAAAGACCCGAGGCCGCACCCGCGGCTACGTGCTGTCGGCGGCGGCGGAGGCCAGCCACCAACTGGACACGAGGCAAGGTCGACAATGGGGCGGGTCAACGGAGGAGCCCGAGTCTGAGGAGAATTTGCTCCCGGGTCGTGGCCCTTTTCCTTCGTCCCTTTTTTTTTGCTTGATCTTCGCGTGGGTAGATGGGTCTCTGTACACAGGCTGGTTTCTTTTTTCCTATAAACCAGACAAGTAGCAGCAGTTGATCTATGCCAATTAGTCTCAGATTAGTACCAGCAGCAAACATCGATCTGTTGGATTGACCGATCGCCACAGACACGTGCGGCGGCGCATAAGCTGAAACCCTAGCTTCTCTTGAACTCAAATCTTCACAGATTGTAAGTCTGGGCTGATGAATTTGAATCTGATGCAGACCCTTCCAAACTGGCTCTTCTTTACCCGGAAAATTGTGAACTTCTCGATCCCTGGAAGAGATCCCTCCAAAAACTCAACACCACCGTGCGCCGGCCCCACGGTGGGGGCCAACTATCGTGGATTTGTCACGGCAGATGTCCTCGTGAAAAATGACTTAGTCGTGAGGCCAACGCATCTATGTGGTAGCTTGAGAGGGGTTGAGTGGGATGATAGACGCGAGGTTTTACCCAAGTTCGGCCCCTCACGGTGGAGGTAAAAGCCTACATCCTGCTTCATTGATATTGATCATGGTGATGCTCACGATTACATGGGTGCTCTTTCGCTACCTCTATCTCGAGAGCTATTGACTTGTCTGTCTTAACTTGTAAAACTTGTCCCCCATGGGGTGCCCTGCCCCTCCTTATATAAGTTGGAGGGGCGGGTTACATGTGGAGTCCTAGTAGGATTAGGACTATTCTATTACATGTGGAGTCGTAGTCTTGCTTCCTTTGTAAGGGAATATTCCTTATGCCTTTCCTCTTAAGCAGGCCTACCATAACTTGAGCCGGCCTACTGGGCCTTGGGTCTTGTCATCCATCTGACCCGCCGTCGGGGTCATTAGTGAGTCGCCAGTCTTCGGGCGGGTTACTAATGAAACGCCAAGTCCCAGCCGGGTCATATATCCGGCAGGGTCATACCATGAGGTATATCCCTGACAAGATGTATTAGTGATAATACTCGAGATGTATTTGAGATTATATTCGATAATATTCGAGACGATGTATTCGAGATTATATTATTCGATAATATTCGAGACGATGTATTCGAGATTATATTCGATGATGCATATTATCTGGATTATTCGAGATGTAAATATTAGTGATATTATTCGAGATGCATTCTAATTTGAATACTAAATTGTTTTTTCTTTCTTCTGGATTAGTTAAACAAAAGCTATGGACAATACCGGCAGAGAAGGAGAAGAGACTATGTTCGACATCATACGCTCCCCGAGCCCAGATGAGAATGAAGAAGATGATGGCTCGCAATATCTGAACAATACTGGTGAGGGTATGATATTTGATGAAGACGAACGAATAGATGAAGTCCAGAACAATGATGACGAAGGAAATGTTGTTCTTCAAATAACAAAGACCGGCGAGGTATATTTATATAATGCATCTCGTGATCATCACATGTTTTAATCGATTTGTATATATATTAACGAATCGATCTTTCTTCTTTTAGCCCTTCGGATCGAGCAAATCTTCTACAAGCAGCAGGGCAGTTCGAGGCCCGGCCAAAAAGTTGTAGGCTGGCGTAAAGTACAACATCGATGCCATCAAGCGTAATGGCGAACCGCTTGAACCTAAGAAGAATGCGAACAAGTTCATTCGTCAATGCGGAGTTATTGTCAGGGACCAAATCCCGATCTCCGTTCAAGAATGAAAAAAGCCAGCAAAGTGAGATCTAGATGTTACTTTTGTCGACCAAAGAGCAAAAGATCTGCTTTGGGAATCGCTCATGTCACATTTCACTCTACCAGATCATATGTCAGATGCAGATCTCAAGAAAGTCAAGAATAGTGCTCTTAAGTAGATGGCGATAGCATTCAACAACCACAAGAAAAATATATGGGGCACGCACGTCAAACCAGGAAAGCAGACTCCAGAATTCAAGGGAACACTGGAGAAGGCAAGAGATCACTGGGACACTTTCGTGAACTTCAAGGAATCAGAAATAGCTCAGGAACGATCGAGGATAAACAATATTAACGCTGCAAAAAAAGAAGTGGCACCATAATCTGGGGCCAGGTGGCTACGAGGTGGCCTGGCCTAAGTGGGATATCGCTGAGCAAGAGATGATTGCTGCAGGGGTCACTCCAGTTACATTGAGCTGGCCCGAAAGGTGCAGGACTTGGTTTTATGCGCATGGGGGGAAGTTGGACCCAAAGACAAGGCTGGTTTTGGAGCGGGCAAGTCTTAAAGAAGCCTCCGACGGTTTACTTGTTGCAATAGAAGAGGCTCGAACGGGGGTGTTCATGCCCAACAGAGAGAACGACAAGCTTACGCGTGCCTTGAAGAATCCTGAACACCCGGCAAGAACACGAGGCAAAGGCGTTGTTCTGTGGTTTGAGGGGTTTGCGGATTGGAACGGCACTTACAGAAGCCGTGCGAGAAAGAGGTAGCAGGAGGAGGAGAAGAGGAAGCTGGAGGAGGAGAAGAGGAAGGAGGAAGCAGACCGCCTTCAACTGGTAGAATCAAAGCACGCGGAGTTGGAATGCGCTTTCAGGCGTTAGCAGCAGCAGATCAACTCACTTAGCCAGGAAAGGGCGTCTCAGCTTCAGCAGCAAGCAGATCCAGCATTGAATAGCACAGTCCCATCTATGCCGAGAAGCAGCATGGGTTCCACCCAGGCCGATGATGCACTGCTGGCTAGCTACCCTGTGGATGATATCAAAGATAGGACTACTTGTGAGCTTCACATGAAAGAGAAGAACATATCCATGAAGGTGGCGGACGGCTATGCTTTAACAAATCTCCCTGAAGCAACCTTCCATTGCAATCCGATTCCAGCTGGCTATGCTCGTGTCAGGGTTGATGAAGTGATGACAGGATATTATGAGCTAGAGCTTGACATTCCTGGAGGTGACAAGGAGCGCACACTGGGAGATGCCATACATCGTATCATTCTATGGAAAAAGGATTGCATCGTCTTTCCAAGGCCACCGACTCCTGCTCCAACAAGTCCGCCGCATCATTCGACTCCTGCTCCTCCATGTCCTGCGCCGCGTCAGTCGACTCCTGCTCCTCCATGTCCAGCGCCGCGTCAGTCGACTCCTCCTCCTCCAAGTCCGGCACCGCGTCAGCCGACTCCTCCTCCTCCAAGTTCGGCACCACGTCAGCCGACTCCTCCTCCTCCAAGTCCGGCACCGCGTCAGCCGTCTCCGCCGCCTTAGCAACAACGGAATAGAGGCGCCGCAGCTACGGCGCCTAGCGGTACAATAGGCAAGAAATTCAAATATGGTATAAGCCTCAAGCCTCTTCTGAAGTTGCCTTACCACATGACTGGCAAGGAAAACAATGCCGAAGTGGCTGCTCAAGTGAAGGCCCATTTTGCACCGAAACCCACCCCTCCCCGGCGCCAAATGAGAAAGTACCTGAGAAAGTCATACAACACTTTATTGATAATGCTCAACTGGTTGTGAAGCATAGGGACTCAGACTATGAGCGCTCTATGAAGAAGGTATATCGTGCACAAAGACAGAATGAGTCGAGCTCGAGCTCGAGCCAAGAAGTTGGCAAAAAAAGCGGAAAAACTATTCCCCAGTTGGGAGAACAGGCAGTGCAATCAATCCCGCCGCTCATTGTACAACCACATGGGAGTACCACCGATCAGCTGGTAATAACCGACGATCATAGAAGGCAGGCTAAAGAGGCCGCTGTCACTGTTGAACAACTCCTAGGCATCGAGGAAATCCAAACATTTACAGAGGAGGAACTAAAATGGAAATTTGTCCGCGGCCAACCTCTTGTCAAGCCTGAGGAGATCCCGCTTGTATCAACGAGAATGTATGAATTGCATGAGTGGTACCTGAGAGAAGTAATGAACGGGCGAGATTCCCTCATGGTGAAAGTCAAGGAAGAGCATTACTTCCATGCAAAAGATTTGTGGGTTGAGTTTCAAGAAATGTTTCAGTTATTCAACCAAGACGCACTCGACAAATCTATCGTCAGTTGCTGTTGTCTGTAAGTGATTTCTTTCAGTAATTTAAGTCTCTAGCTAGCTGTGCTCGTTCATTATCTTTAATTATCATCACTATATTCTTTTTTGTGGTATTATGCAGAATGAAGATGTATGAAATGAAAAGAGATGGACGCTATGGCATTGGGTTCGTTGACCCAAATACCATTAATCAAGAGACATGGTCACGTGAATGGGATCGAAAAGACACAGAGAGAAGCTTGCTACAGTTTTTGAAGCGACTAAATACCCAACCGGAAATACTACTTCCTTACAACTTCAGGTGAGTGACACTGTCTTGTACTACAAATTCTGTTTTTTGCTTACTAGATGTTAATAAGTGTAGTTGATGAGTTATGCACATGCCCACTTAATTATACAAACGTGTGCGCATGCACCACTGGATCCTGCTAATCATTGAAGTTGACGAGGAAAAAGTTCAAGTACTGGACTCACTACTTAAAGACGTTAATGACTACGCAATCATGAGGGGGATGGTCGACATGGAATTTCAATCATTATTGCACTATGTCAGCCTCTTTAGTTCATTTCCTGATATCAACTAATTAATAACTCCTTTATTCATTTTCTTTTCCGGCGGGCAGGGCTTCGCAAAAGTTCATCAAACAAGTTGAAGGCGCATGGAAACAACAGCTGAAATGGGTGCGACCCAGGGTACGTAATTAAGTAGTACTAGCTAGCTACGTCCGCGCATCTCTTTAATTCTAGTTTCAATACAATTATCATGCTTGATTAATTATTATCTGATTGAATTCTATTCATGTAAAGACCCTGAAGCAGGCGCCGGGGAATAATTTATGTGCATACTATGTTTGCGAGAACATTCGCATGATGACGTCCGAAAGGAGCAAAGATGCTAGATCACTTTGGGTACATTTGCCAGAACACTATTCATAATTTTTACATCATTATCTAATATATATACACACTACTAATACATTCATATTGATCTCCTTCTTTAAAGATGTCGGAGATGCGGGATAAGCTCCTACCAACGGATCGCGTATGAGCAATTCAAGAGGAAATTGCGGGATTTTTGCTCGACCAGGTCATAAATCCCAAAGGAGAATACCATTACACCTAATGCCTCTATGTAATGATCTGCAAATTGTAGGAGAAATTGTATATACCAAATTGTATACATATATGTGTGTATGTGAATGGTCGTACGAAAAATTCAATGATATATATATGATTGTTTCTACGAGAAATTATATTTATATATATATATATATGCATAACGTGTAGAGTATGTAGTAGCGTAAAATATGTTTGAAATGAAAAAGAATTAAACGGAAAACACAAAATTAAAAGGAAAAATAAACAATAAACCCCTAAACCCTAAACCTTTTAGTCCCGGTTGGTGTAACCAACCGGGAATAAAGGCCCCCAGCCCCCCGGCGCGGGCTCGTGCCACGTGGTGGGCCTTTGGTCCCGGGTCGTGACGAACCGCCACTAAAGGGGGGAGCGTTTAGTCCCCACCCTTTAGTGCCGGTTGCTGAACCGGGACTAAAGGTCCTTACGAACCGGGACTAAAGGCCGATTCTACACTAGTGGTAATTGCTTGCATCTAGCAAGGTCCACCCCGTGTTCCATGTCTCCTTGCTACATAAGGTCCTCAAGCCTGAGGAACAAGTGTTGCGATCGCTTCCACCACTAGAGGTTCGTCTGCAAGTTCCTGAGAAAAATCTCGAGCGGCGTGTGGTGACTCATGGAGCTAAGCGGATCCTGCAGGTGCTAGTCAAATGGTCTAATAGCTCGGATGAAATGGCTACTTGGGAGGACTAGGAGACGTTCAAGCAAATGTTTCCCAAGGCGTTGGCTTGGGGCCTTGGGGGCAAGCTGCATCTCAACAGGGGGAGATTGTCAGCCACAAGAGAATGGCAGCATGGCAAGACGAAACAACTTCAAACATGCTACTTGTGAGCTGTGTTGGGATTTTCACGAAAAGAAGAGGATGATGCAGTACAGTTGAGATAAGTATTTCCCTCAGTTAAGAACCAAGGTTATCAATCCAGTTGGAGAATCACACAAAGCCTTGTGAACAGCACATGCACACACAAAAGCAAATACTTGCACCCAACGCAAACAAGGGGGTTGTCAATCCCCTCGACGGTTACTTACAAGAATTAAATCTCGTAGTGGTAGGTAAATAAATAAATTACAAAACAAAATAAAAGAAATAAAATTGCAGCATGGTATTTTTGTATTTTTATATATGATAAAAGTAGACCTGGGGGCCATAGTTTTCACTAGAGGCTTCTCTCTCGAGCACATAGCATACGGTGGGTGAACAAATTACTGTTGGGCAATTGATAGAAGCGCTTAGTTATGACGATATTCAAGGAAATTATCATGTATATAGGCATCACGTCTGAGACAAGTAGACCGACCCATCCTGCCTGCATCTACTACTATTACCCCACCCATCGACCGCTATCCAGCATGCATCTAGGGTATTAAGTATAAAACAGAGTAACGCCTTAAGCAAGATGACATGATATAGATAAAGTAAACCAATCAATATGAATAAACCCCGTCGTTTTACCCTTAATGGAAACAATACAAATATGTGTCTTGTCCCTTTCGGTAACTGGTATATGCAGCACCGCAAGATTGAACCCATCACAAAGCACCTCTCCCATTGCAAGATAAATCACTCTAGTTGGCCAAACCAAATGGATAGATCAGAGAGAAATATAAAGCTATAATGATCATGCATAATAAAGTTTAGAAAAGAATCAATTAATATTCTTGAAAAATTTGATCACAAACCCATAATTCATCGGATCAATTGCTTAAAAAACAATTCGTCGGATCCCAACAAACACACCACAAAAGAAGACTGCCTCGGATAGAACTCCAAGAACATCAAGGAGAACATTGTATTGAAGATCAAAGAGAGAGAGAGAACAAGCCATCTAGCTACTAGTTATGGACCCGTAGGTCTGTGGTGAACTACTCACGCATCACAGGAAGGGCAGCAAGGATGATGTAGAAGCCCTCCGTGATTGATTCCCCCTCTGACGGAGTACCGAAAAATGCCTTCAAACGAGATCGCGGAAGAACAGAAGCTTGCGGCGATGAAAAAATTGTTTCGGATGGCTCTCTGGTATATTTGGAATATTTGGGAATTTATAGATGTGGAATTAGGTCAAGAGGTGCCACGAGTGGCCCACAAGCATGGGGAGCGTCCCCCTAGGGCGCGCCTAGTGAGCTTGTCGCTCCCTCATTGCTCTTCTGGTCTTCTCCCAAACCTTCGTGGGTCCTTTGGTCCAGAAAAACGTAATCCAAAGATTTGTCTCCATTTCTTATTGATTTTCTGAAAAGCTAAAAACAAGAAAAAAAACAACAACTGGCATTGGGCACTAGGTTAATAGAATAGCCCCCAAAAATGATATAAAATAGCATATAAATGCATATAAAACATCCAAGATTCATACTGTAAGTGCATCTAGTGCCCCTTAGTGATTTTGGTGTATTGAAGACTTATAGGTTAAGGGTCTAATGTGTTTGTGAGTATACACAGGTCTATAAGTCTATGAGGAGTTTGTTAATTACGATGAATGTCGACCCCTAAAAATGAATGTCTTCAACTGAAGACTTTGGTTTTCTTGAAGACTTTGAAAGTGAAGAAATTGGTGTGACCCTAAAGACTTGATATTCATGCGAGGATTATGAAGCATGAAGACTTTTGTTTTCGTAGTTTCATTTTCTTCTTCTTGAGTCATAGGAAACACCGTACAGTTAAAGGGGGTCGAGGTAAAACTAAGGAAAAATTTCCAAGTGATGCTCAACTCAAAATCGTACACCTACCCAATCCTTTCGAGTGAAGCCATTGGAAATCTCATACAGTTTAGTCAAGTTCTTCAGTGACAGAGATGAAGTTCTTCTGTTCTCTGAGGAATTTGTTCTGACTGAGGAGTTAGAAATTCGCCAGTGCGGATTGCCTACAAGTGAGGATTATGATAGCCCTGAGGAATTTGATACTTAAATTTCCGACCGTTGCTGTGCTACGTGCCAGCTGTCCCAAAATATCTACCCACCTAACGGTCATATCATTGAAGGGCATTTATGTCTTATCATGTCGGGCTGCTCCCTAGGCTATAAATAGCCGCCCTCTACAACCACTAGCTGGTTGGCTGCTCCGAGAGATAGATTGACACATGTCATTTAGAGCATCCCATCCTCCGAGGACTTTGAGCGAAAATCATCAAGTGAGGAAAAACCCAAAAACCCAAACACCTACAAACCCAAAGTGATTGAGCATCACTGAAGAGATTGTTCCTGTGTGGAACCGACTCTTGTTACCTTTGAGGACTGTGCATCCTCCAGACAGTTAGGCGTCATGGTCTAGAGCATCCAAGAGGAAATTGTGGATTGCCGAGTGACCGAGTATGTGAAGGTTTGGAAGTCACCTGAAGACTTACCACGAGTGGTTGGGCGAGGTCTGTGTGACCTTAGCTCATGGAGAATACGGTGAGGACTAGGTGTCCTGGACTGTGTGTTCAGGACTGGGTGTCCGGGACTGTGTGTCCTCAGGTTTAAATACCTAGCCGCTCCAACCAGACGTAAAACTGTCACAGCAGTTGGAACTGGTCTACCAAATCAGTGTCTTCACCGAGCTACTGGTTCTATTTCCTCAACCCTTTCATTTCCTCGCATACTTGCTATGTATTTGATCATTACTGTTTGAAGACTTTGTCTGAAGACTTTCTCAATTTCCTCAGTTCAAATTCTTCAGTCAGTTTGTCTTCAGCCTGCTTATCCTGTGTTTACGCTACTCGTACTCTGTGCTTGTTTTCATTTCATCATGATGACTGTGCTACTGCTCTGTTATGCTTGCATCTGAGTACTCATTCCGCTGCTAAGTAGTTCGTCGCTTAGGAATTTCCTCACCTTGAAATTCCTCAGTGACGAATTTGTAAAAATCGCCTATCCACCCCCCTTCTAGTCGATATAATGCACTTTCAATTGGTATCAGAGCAAGGTACTCACTTGTTCTGTGTGATTTTGGTTTAACCACCTGGAGTTTTAGTTATGTCGACTGCAGGCATGATCAAGGTCTCAGCTGGGTGTCCTACCTTCGATGGGACGGACTACCCCTACTGGAAGAACAAGATGCGCATGCATCTTGAGGCAATTGACAACGACCTCTGCTATGTTGTGGAAAAGGGTGTTCCCTCTGTCACTCCTTCCGTAAACGCTGCTGATGTGAAGAGATTCAAGCAACTCGACTCTCAAGCGAAGAATATCATATGTGGCCATCTGAGCAAAGGGCAGTATGGCAGAGTGAGTGCTTTGGAGACAGCTAAGCTTATCTGGGATAGGCTGTCAAAGGTCAACGAAGGAGTCTCAACTCAACGTGACTCTCGAGTTGACGTTCTTCGCAATCTCTTCAACCGCTTCAAAAGACTCGACAACGAAAATGTTCAGCAAACCTTTGATCGCCTCACTGACATTTCAAACGAGCTTCAAACACTGGATGCCACTGACATCACCGACCATGAGGTGGTGAAGAAATTGCTGAGGTCACTCGATTCTTCATTCGATACACTGGCACTGATGATTCAAGAACGTGGTGACTACAAGTCACTTGATCCTGTTGATATCCCCGAGAGGCTAAATACTCATGAATTCCAACTAGCTGAGAAGAGAGATCTCTACGGACCGAGCTATGGTAGATCTCGTGCACTGAAAGCCAAGGCAGTCTCTGAATCTGAAGATGAAGATTCTGGTAGCAGCCTTGGTGATCCTGAAGAACTGAGTCAGGAGCTAGCAATGCTCGTGAGGAAATTCCAGAAGTTCTCTAGACGTGGCCGATTTGGAAAATCCTCAAGAGGTGATGACATGAAATCAGATTCCTCATCCCGTGATTACAAGAAGAGAACTTGCCATAAATGCAAGAAACCTGGTCACTACATTACTGATTGTCCTCAGTGGGAGAAGGAATGAAAGAAGAAGAAATACAAGGATGATAGTTCAGATGACTCTAACAGGAAGAAGAAATCTTCAAAGTCCTCATCGTCAAGATCTTCAAAGTCTTCATCTCACAAGAAGAGCAGCTCCAAGAAAGCTCGGGCATTCATTGGCAAGGAAATGGACTCTGAAGCTGAATCTGAGGAACATGAGGAAGAAGAGGCATCTGAGGAGTCAGACTCTGGTGTGGCGAGCCTAGCCCTCGCTACTGCTTACGTTAGCAAGTCCATCTTCAACACTGAGGAAAATGGCTTCCCCAACACTGCTGATGACGGCAACGATGACTATGCTCCCACCTATTGCTTCATGGCAAAAGGTGCCAAGGTACTCAAATATTGCTCCTCTGAATCAAGTGAGGATGAATCTAATGATAACCTCAAACCCAACTATTCCAAACTTGCTAATATTGCTGTTAAACAACAAAAGGCTTTGGAAAAGGTTCAAAATATGCTAGACAAAGCGATGATCTATTAGGTGAGGAAATGGATCGAACTCAAACACTGACTGATAATCTTCAGCAACTACAGTCTAAGTTTGACAACCTTCAAGGTTTTCATGAAACTCTCCTAGCCGATCATGAGAAGCTTTCTTATGAATTTCTTCAAAGAAAGCAAGATCTTGAGAAGCTAAGGGTGAGTCATGAAGATCTTCAGAAGGAAAATGATTCTTTGCTTGCTCAACAGATCAGTTCCGCTCAGGAAGAATTTATTCCACCATGCTTGAAATGCATTGAACGTGAAACTGCTAATTCTTCACCTGAATGTTCAAATGCTTCCATTGCTGCAAATTCTTCAACTATCTCTGTGGTCACAAATTCCTCATCTGAGGATACCACTAGTATCACTGACGAAAATGCAGGGTTGAAGGAATTGTATGTGACAGGCATGTACAAAAGCCTCAAAGGGCATCAGACTCTTTGTGATGTGCTCAAAAAGCAGATCTTGAACAGGAACCCTAGGAAAGAGGGTATTGCCTTTGAGAGGAAACTCAATACTGATGGAACCTACTGGAAACCGGAGCAGTATCCCAAAACCTCATGGGTTGCTGCGAAGGAACCTCCCGTAGATCCATCCACTTTATCTGGCTTTACATGTGAATCCTCATATTCATCTGATGAGTCATTTGACTCCAACTATAAACTGTTCAAAAATCAGAATGGTGAGGTATTTGCTAGATATGTTGGATCTAACTGCAGGAATGGTCCCCCTATGAAGAAAATCTGGGTTCCCAAAAAGTGCCTTGAAAGTCTTCAGGTGAATGTCCTCATGACACCACCTGTGAAGAATAAGAACCCCAGATCAAATTCTTCATATGAATCAAATTCCTCACATGGATCAAAGTCCTCACATGAACATCATCGTGCTAACACTTCTGTTTCGCAGGGAAAGCCTAAGGGCTATGAATATATGCATTATTCTTCAAATCATTATGTTCATAAGTCCTCGAAGAATTTCTCTGCTTATTCATATGCTTACCCTAACCCCTCTTATGTGAAACGAAGTGGTCTGGCGTCTATGCCACCTTTCTCTTATGGAGCTCGCAGAATGATGAACTCTTTGCCACCCCTCCAGATGTGGGTGGTGAAGAAAAGGAACTAATCTCTTATGCAGGGTCAGGTCTCCAGACGAACTAAATCGTCTGAAGAATTTGCTGGAGACCTGAAATGCTTGAAAGGAAGCAAGCTAATCATGAAGAAATGATTTATTCATTTCTCACGTCCTCACATTGCTATATATACATATGTTGCTTTAATTGATGAAATATGTCTGATGAATTTGATGTCATATTCTTCACTCTGAAGTATATGAGTTCGTAAGATGCACTAATTCATCTGCAGGATTATTTACCCAAAGCTACTGAGTGGGTCCTCGATAGTGGATGTACAAATCACATGACCGGTGACAAGAGCTTACTAATGAACACTCCTTTATCTCCATCACACTTGAAGCATATCACCTACGCTGACAAAGGCAAAAGCAAGGTATTGGGTCTAGGTAGGGTTGCAATCTCAAAGGATCGACACATGGATAAAGTCATGCTTGTCGAGTCCCTCGGATTCAACCTCATGTCTGTCTCAATGCTTTGTGATCTTGATATGGTTGTTGTCTTTGGCAAATATCGTTGCTTAGTGCTCATGGAATCTGACAATTCCAAAGTCTTCGAAAGCTTTAGGAGAGGAGACTTGTATATTGTTGATTTCTCTACAGGACCACAGCCTGCCACTTGTCTACTTGCTAAAGCTTCAGAAGGCTGGCTATGGCATCGACAACTGGGTCATGCTGGCATGAGGAACTTACACACGCTCGTGAAGAAAAAGCACGTCATTGGCATTGAGGGTGTCAAATTCCTCAAAGATCATCTTTGTGGGGCTTGTGAGGCTGGAAAGATGACCAGAGCCAAGCACCCCTCGAAGACTATCATGACTACTTCTCGTCCTTTTGAATTGCTTCATATGGATCTCTTTGGCCCTACTCATTATGCCACACTATCAAATGCAGCATCTCTATATGGCTTTGTCATTGTTGATGACTATTCTCGTTACACATGGGTGCATGTCATTACTTACAAGACTGAAGTGCAGGAAGTCTTCAGACGATTTTCCTCAAGGGCTTCGACGAATTTCAGCGTGAAGATCAAGCATATATGTAGTGACAATGGGACTGAGTTCAAGAATACTGGTCTTGATGACTATCTCGATGAACTTGGTATTACTCATGAGCTATCTGCCCCATACACTCCTCAGCAGAATGGCGTTGTGGAGCGCAAGAACATGACTCTTGTTGAGATGGCTCGCACCATGCTTGATGAATACAAGACACCTCGTCACTTCTGGCCTGAGGCAATTGATACTGCATGCCACATCATCAACAGGGTATATCTTCACAAATTCTTCAAGAAGACCTCATATGAACTCCTCACTGACAAGAAACCCAATGTGAGTTATTTCAAAGTCTTCGGTGCTAAATGCTGGATTAGAGATCCACATCACAATTCTAAATTTGCACCGAAAGCACATGAAGGTTTTATGATTGGTTACGGAAAGGACTCGCACACCTACAGTGTCTTCAATGCCTATCACAACAAGGTTGTTGAAACTGTAGATGTGCGGTTCGATGAAACTAACGGCTCGCAAAGAGAGCACCTACCTCCTGTGCTAGATGAAAAGACGCCTGAGGAAACCATCAAGTTCAAAGCTACTGAGGATGTCATTCCTAGCGAAGAATCTGCTGAAGAAATCATTCCAGAACATGAAGAACAGCATGCTGGCGCATCTGAAGAAAATGGCTCTGAAGAAAATGCTGAGCCAAATCAAAGTTGTCAACCTGCTCATCCCCGCGTTGCAAATGAAGTACAGATTGAGAGAATCATCAACGACATCAACGCACCAGGTCCTCTGACTCGCTCAAAAGCTTCACATTTATCTAAGTTTTGTGGGCATTTTGCTTTCGTCTCTATCACAGAGCCCACCAAAGTTGATGAGGCATTTCTGGAGCCTGAATGGATTCAAGCAATGTAAGAGGAATTACATCAATTCAAGCTTAACAATGTGTGGGAGCTTGTCAAGCGACCGGACCCATGCAAGCACAATATCATCGGTACCAAATGGATCTACCGCAACAAGCAAGATGAAAATGGCCTAGTGGTGAGGAACAAGGCTCGTCTTGTAGCTCAAGGCTACACACAGGTTGAAGGAATTGATTTCGATGAGAATTTTGCACCTGTTGCTAGACTTGAGGCTATTCGCATATTGCTTGCTTATGCTAACCATCATAATATCATCTTATATCAAATGGATGTGAAAAGTGCATTCCTCAATGGTAAGCTTGAGGAAGAAGTATATGTTGCTCAACCCCCAGGTTTTGAAGAACCTAAACATCCTGACAAAGTCTTCAGACTCAATAAGGCCCTCTATGGCCTCAAGCAGGCCCCTCGGGCGTGGTATGATACTCTGAAGGAATTCCTCATGAAGAAAGGCTTCAAACCCGGTTCACTCGACCCAACTCTTTTCACCAAAACCTATGATGATGATTATTCATGTGCCAAATATATGTTGATGATATTATCTTTGGCTGTACTAACCAACATTACAGTGACGAATTTGCTTACATGATGAGTGAGGAATATCAAATGTCCATGATGGGAGAATTGAAATTCTTCTTAGGTCTTCAAATTCTTCAACAACATAATGGCATTTTCATTTCTCAAGAGAAATACCTCAAGGACGTTCTGAGAAAATTCGGTATGCAAGAATGCAGAGGCGTCAAAATCCCTATGCCCACAAATGGCCATCTATGCACTGATGAAAATGGAATAGACTTCGATCAAAAGGTATACCGCTCCATGATTGGTTCTTTATTGTACCTATGTGCATCTAGGCCGGATATTATGCTTAGTGTTTGCATGTGTGCCCGTTTTCAAGCTACACCGAAGGAATCACACTATAAGGTTGTGAAACATATTCTTCGATATCTAGCTCACACTCCAACACTTGGATTATGGTATCCCAAGGGCTCGGTTTTTGATCTCACTGGATATTCTGACTCTGACTATGCCGGTGATCGTGTGGACCGCAAGTCAACTTCAGGCACATGCCATTTCCTCGGACGATCCTTAGTATGTTGGTCCTCGAAGAAGCAGAACTGCGTATCACTCTCTACTGCTGAAGCTGAGTATATTGCTGCTGGTTCTTGCTGTGCTCAATTGCTATGGATGAAGCAAACCCTCAAGGACTACGGCATCAATGTGAAGAATGTGCCACTCTACTGCGACAACGAGAGTGCCATCAAAATTGCTCATAACCTAGTTCAGCACTCGAAGACAAAGCACATCAAGATTCGTCATCATTTTCTTCGAGATCATGTGTCGAAGGGTGACATCTCTATTGATCCCGTGAAGTCTGAAGAATAGCTAGCGGATATCTTCACAAAGCCCTTGGATGAGAAGAGATTTAGCAAGTTGCGGTGTGAACTAAATATCTTAGAATCTTCGAATGTCCTTTGAAAAGGACACACATCCTAACACTTATGCAAATTGATGACTTAGATGTGCAACACACGAAGAAACGTTTTTCTTCAATCAATGAAGACTAACCCTCTAAGTGTGAAGAAATTAATGAAGAATTTGATTCTCAGAGCCCTACGACAATTGTACGCGGTGTCTGAAATCATCATTCTTACACGGTGGGTCACGCCACCACAAAAAGTTGAAAATCTTCAAAATTTGAGTTTTTCATCATTGTGCAAATTCTTCAAATTTTCAAATTCTTCAACTTTGCAAAATCTTCACTCTTTCCGTCTATGTTCTTCATTGACTATATATATATATTTGAGTTTTCTGTCCTCTACAGCATTCACTTATTGCTAATTCTTCAAGTTGTGTTTCTTCTAAGTGAATGTGATCGGACCCGTTCCCCCTCAATGCTAAACTCAATCCAGTCCGTTCACAAATTCTTCATGTGCGTTCTATTTGAAACCCGTTCAAAGTCTTCACTGTGTCCTTGACAGCTGAAGAATTTGCGAACGAAACATTAAAATATTCTTATCTGAATTTTCGGCTTTTACCGTTCAAACCGTTCCTTATCCCTCGATAAGATTTATCTATTCACCCTCGATCTAACACGATCTCCACTTCACAGTTCGTGGGTGACACATGTCGCTAGGATGAGAAGGGTCAGGGGCACGTTTGTCCATTTTCTTCGAACGAGCGGTTTTTCACCTCTGCTATAAATACCCCTCACCCTCCTCAGAGCTCATTTACCCCGCTCGATCTTACTCCCTCGCTCGAGCTCTCAGACCTAGCGCCGCCGCTACACTCCATCGTCGCCGGTGAGGAAGAGCTTCACTGCCTCGACCTCGTCGCCGTCGTACTCACGCCGGCCGCGGAAATCCTCACTCCGCCGCCGCCGTAGCTGTTTTCCATCGCCAAGTTAGGGCGTGGAAGATCTGAACGGACGAACATCTCCACTGCCACTCTCAGTTCGTCGTGTTCTTCGTCAAGGGTAAATAAAATTTATTTTTACTGCCCTTGTTGATTCTGATGATTTCCACAAAATCTTCAAAAGGTGTTTATTCTTCAACTTTCATGTTCTTGAACACCAACTTGCTTCTGTCCTTGATCAGTTTTTCTAAGCAACGTTTTTCTTCAAGATTCCTCAATTGTGTGGATTTTCAATCTACACAACTCTGGAACCTAAGTCAAAAATGCTTAGTGAAATTCCTCAAGACACCCCTGGTCATCTTCCTCAAACTTGATACTTTTGAAAATCTTCTGAGAACGCATATGACCTCTCCAAAACTCTTCGCACCTATATTCTGTTCACAGGTACACATGTCCGCTGCTGAATCTCTAGGTTCTCATCAACTTAACTCATTTGCAGCGTTCCTTGAAGAAAAATTGCACACCTCATCTGAAAATTCGATTGTTCAAAACCCTCAAGTGAAGAAAATGGCTGATGGTAAAAGACCTCAGAAGGGAGGAAAGAGGCCAGAAACAAATACTGCTTTTGAGATCCCTGATGACATCTATGATGAATATTGTACTCCTGATGAAGCAACTCATGGCAAGGAGAACAAAAATCAGCGCAAAGTGCGCATTCAGAAGATTGAGAGGAGATGGGCAAGAGAATGGAGGGAATATCGCTATGTCACTCCCAAGTACATGAAGAAATTTGTTGTTAACCCTCCATGTCCAAGACCTCCATTGGCTCCTGGCCAAGAAGCTGATCCCACTAGCATCAGAAGAGGTGAGGAATTTCCTCAGGAGTGGGCTAAGCGTCAAGCCAAGCTGGCCAAAGTGGCTAAAGAGGCAGTAAAGAAATTCAATGAAGATTCTGTTGCTGCCGCCGCTGAGGGCTCTGCTATCAAGCCTAAGAAGGCTATGCTGAAGAAATCAGCTGTTAAGACAAGTTCCTCAGCTGCAATGCCCTCACGGCCTGTTCCTCAAGCAAATTCCGCAAAAGCAGCTCCAACTCCCTCGGTTGCAAAATCCTCAGCTGCTCCTGCAAAGTCCTCAGCACCTGTGCATCTTGCCACATGCCAAAGGACTACTGGAATCTCAATTGCTTCAGGAGTCTCTGCAAGTTCTTCAGCTCCACCTCAGTCTTCAACAACTCCGACCTTGCTGAAGAAAAAGGCCACTGCTGGACGAGGCACAAGGCCAAGTCCTCACAAGAAGCAAGTCGCCTTTCAGGTTCCGTCAAGCGAAGACGAAGCTGATGATGAAGAATTAGCTGAGCTCATCAGAGATCGACAACAAAGGGCCGCTAGAGCCAAAGGCAGTGCTGTGCCCCTCATGCTGGATCCAAGGAAGATCCTTGATTTTATTGATCTATGGCACAAGAACCCTAACACACCTTTGCCTGAATTAAACCTCACTCCTGGTCAAAGTCACATGTTGACGGCCTTCATAAATGAAGAAAAATGGAAATTTGAAAAGGCCAGGCAGGTGAAGAAGGCTCAGTACAAGAAGGAGCGTTTTCTGAACAACAATGTTGTGAAAATGTCTCCTGAAGAACTTGTGACTATGCAGGCTGAGATCAAAGCACTCAGTGATGAATTTCATGCATTCCATGCAGATTGGCTAGGTGCCAAAGTCAGATTCGTCAGAATGGCAAAAGGATTTACTCCAAGTGTTGCAGCTTCATCGCAACCCAAATTTCCTCAGACTGGAACATCTGTTCAGTCTGCTGAAGAAAATGAAAGCGCCAGAGCTGATGAAGAAATTCCAGTCTCTGAAGAAAATGCCAGGGCAACCTCCAATATTGCGCCTGAAGAGCAATCCAGGCCAGTTGAAGCATCTGCTACTGTGCCTGAGGAATCTGAACAAGCCAGGGCAACTGCATCAGTTGTGCCTGAAGAAATTCAACCAATTTCCTCTGCTCCTCCTGCATCGATGACAAGCATCAACCTTCCTTCTGCATCAGAAGCGAAGAAAACCAAGGCTGCGGAGCGAGCAGCTGTGAAGAAAAGGAAAGCATCTGCATCTTCAGAGTCTTCAGCCCCCAAGAAATTGAAGACTTTGAGGAGTTCATCTGAAAACCCAATTGATGCTATTCCAATATCAAGCATGCCATCAAAGGAGATCATTCCCTTTGGTGAGGAATATGAAATTCCAAGTAAATCTGATGAAGAAATTCCTTCTGCTGCTTCGACAGAGCAGATGGATGAAGAAATTGAAGTGGATACTTTCCCTTCAACCCCACTGGTATCATCGCCCATGCCTCAGTTCACAGCTGAAGAGGAAGGCGTCGAAGGGACTGAAGAAGATGAGGATGTGGATATTGGGTCTACAACACCTATTCTGAATGATGACTTTTGGGAAAGTCATCACCCCAATTCACCTCTGACAACCCCTCTACATCATGTTCCTCAGTCTCCTGTGCAAACTGAAGAAATTCATACGGGCTCTGATGAACATCAAGCTTCACTTCACTCTATACCTGAAGAAGTTCCAGTCACTAGCGCTGATGTACATATGTCTGAAGAAATGAAGGCCAAGGCTGCTGCTGAAATTCCTCAGCCAGTGGCTCCAGTGGCTATACCTCAAGAGGCTGTGAAGACTTCAACTATAAATCTTCAGCCCAAGCCACAGAACCCTCACTCCAAGAAGCAGAAGTTTAATGCTGAGGATTTCTTCAACGAGCACATATTCTTCACTGGCTACAATCCCTATGACTCTGCTCGTCTTCGTCGCAAGCGTTTCTGGACTGCAAGCCAGATGAACTTCTACTCGTCATTGTTGTTTGATAAGGATAAGATCTTTGAACATGAGCAAATTCCTCATGTAGATATGGAATCGCTGCCCTGCTTCACACCAGTCCTCAGTGTTCTTCATGACGCTGGGTTACTCAATTTCTGCACCGACATCTGCGATTGGAATGAAGAACTCATTCTTCAATTCTTCGCCACGCTGCACATTACTGGAAATGTTGATGATGTCAATTCATGGGTATTGGACTGGATGACCGATAATACTCATTTCAAAGCACCGGCCTCTGAATTGCTTCATGCCGTCCCAGTCAGTCCTCCCATTGAAGGTGCTAGGCTTCTCTATGTTGAACCTGAACTGTCTGATCATCTGATGCAAGTGCTGATGAAGCCTTTGAAGCCAGGCCAAGCTCCAAGGACCAAATTCCTCGTCAAAGAATTGCTCTATGTGCCAAGGACAGTCTATTGCATATTGACCAAAACCCTCAGTCCAATCAAGGGCCACAACTCTGATGATGAAGAAGTTGTTGGCATTATGAAGAATCTGCTGTTCGATATCATTCACGGTATTCCTATCAACTACCATGATTTCTTCATGAGGACTTTGGCCAATGCTGCACTATCACCTTTTGAGTTGAAGCCTTATGCTCCCTGGATCATGAGATTCATCAGATCAATGTCTTCAATTCATTACATGGCTGACTTTCAAAATCATCTCAGCTATTTGCCCCCTATTGAAGTCCTCAAACGGACTATTTCCTCAGCTGACGAGAAGGGGAAGGCTGCTATTATTGATGAAGGTACTCGTCCATTGGATGGACAGTTTCGCAAAGCTACTTCCTATTCCACCAATGATGACTCTGCAACTCAAGATTCTGCCGCCAAAGCTTCAGAACATCATCCTCAAGCCACAGCTCCGCGTGTCATGACTGATCGTGAACTTCTCCTTAGTCTTCATCAGAAAGTTGATCGAAATCACAAGTGGGTCAAGCGTCAGTTTGGTGCAATTCTTCAGAACATGACAGTCACTCAAAATACTGTGAAGAAGAATCACTACTACTTGCATGAAGTCTTTGACCGCACTTGGGCGATTCTGTCTAATCTTCATAGTGCTGAAGAACTCAAGGAGATGGGCTTCCAACAGGACTTTGACTGGTCCCAGCCACCTTCGAAGAAATTCAAGAAAGTCAAAGTTCCTCAGCTTGTTGCCAATTCATATTCTTCATCGCGCGAGACGGATGAAGCTGAAGACTTGAACGACACTGCGGCAGGCCCTACCTCAACAGTCGACCCCAACAATGCTGGCGCTCCTCCATCGACATGATGATGATATTCTTCAGGGGCGTTAGTCCTCATTTTTCGTCCCTTTTGGTCATTCGATGACAAAGGGGGAGAAATTTGAGTTTAGTCTTCAAGCGGGTCTTATATATGGGCTATATTTGTGTTAAGTTTCAACTCTTGCTCTTCTGAGGTGTTTGCTCTGATGAGTTGTAAACTTAAGTCCTATGGTGGTCTGATACTTTTGAACTGCTTTCTGCATGCTTATTTCCTCAAGTACCTTAATGCACGCATGCTGAATTACGTCAGACACCATATTTCATCATGCATTTCAAATTCATCATATCATATGATAAATGCGTGTATGAATTTCAAGATATAGGAGGAGATCTCCATGATATTACTCAACAATGTGCATTTGCTATTTCAAAGCAAATTCTTCAAATATGCACATCTTCAGGGGGAGTTCCTATATATCTTGCAATCAAATTCCTCAATATTAGTATTTACACTTCATATGTTTATCCCCGTTGAAAACTTAACCTATATTGTCATCAATCACCAAAAAGGGGGAGATTGTAAGTGCATCTAGTGCCCCTTAGTGATTTTGGTGTATTGATGACTTATAGGTTAAGGGTCTAATGTGTTTGTGAGTATACACAGGTCTATAAGTCTATGAGGAGTTTGTTAATTATGATGAATGTCGACCCCTAAAAATGAATGTCTTCAACTGAAGACTTTGGTTTTCTTGAAGACTTTGAAAGTGAAGAAATTGGTGTGACCCTGAAGACTTGATATTCATGCGAGGATTATGAAGCGTGAAGACTTTTGTTTTCGTAGTTTCATTTTCTTCTTCTTGAGTCATAGGAAACACCGTACTGTTAAAGGGGGTCGAGGTAAAACTAAGGAAAAATTTCCATGTGATGCTCAACTCAAAATCCTACACCTACCCAATCCTTTCGAGTGAAGCCATTGGAAATCTCATACAGTTTAGTCAAGTTCTTCAGTGACAGAGACGAAGTTCTTCTGTTCTCTGAGGAATTTGTTCTGACTGAGGAGTTAGAAATTCGCCAGTGCGGATTGCCTACAAGTGAGGATTATGATAGCCCTGAGGAATTTGATACTCAAATTTCCGACCGTTGCTGTGCTACGTGCCAGCTGTCCCAAAATATCTACCCACCTAACGGTCATATCATTGAAGGGCATTTATGTCTTATCATGTCGGGCTGCTCCCTAGGCTATAAATAGCCGCCCTCTACAACCACTAGCTGGTTGGCTGCTCCGAGAGATAGATTGACACTTGTCATTTAGAGCATCCCATCCTCCGAGGACTTTGAGCGAAAATCATCAAGTGAAGAAAAACCCAAAAACCCAAACACCTACAAACCCAAAGTGATTGAGCATCACTGAAGAGATTGTTCCTATGTGGAACCGACGCTTGTTACCTTTGAGGACTGTGCATCCTCCAGACGGTTAGGCGTCATGGTCTAGAGCATCCAAGAGGAAATTGTGGATTGCCGAGTGACCGAGTATGTGAAGGTTTGGAAGTCACCTGAAGACTTACCACGAGTGGTTGGGCGAGGTCTGTGTGACCTTAGCTCAAGGAGAATACGGTGAGGACTAGGTGTCCTGGACTGTGTGTTCAGGACTGGGTGTCCGGGACTGTGTGTCCTCAGGTTTAAATACCTAGCCGCTCCAACCAGACGTACAACTGTCACAGCAGTAGGAACTGGTCTACCAAATCAGTGTCTTCACCGAGCTACTGGTTCTATTTCCTCAACCCTTTCATTTCCTCGCATACTTGCTATGTATTTGATCATTACTGTTTGAAGACTTTGTCTGAAGACTTTCTCAATTTCCTCAGTTCAAATTCTTCAGTCAGTTTGTCTTCAGCCTGCTTATCCTGTGTTTACGCTACTCGTACTCTGTGCTTGTTTTCATTTCATCATGATGACTGTGCTACTGCTCTGTTATGCTTGCATCTGAGTACTCATTCCGCTGCTAAGTAGTTCGTCGCTTAGGAATTTCCTCACCTTGAAATTCCTCATTGACGAATTTGTAAAAATCGCCTATTCACCCCCCCCCTCTAGTCGATATAACGCACTTTCAGATACTTTAATACTATTGAACAATAACAAATTATAGATACGATGGAGACGTATCAAAACATCAGGCCCACTCGCAGGCCTCGTTTACCCACTCGACTTGCATGCCCTGAATGGGCCTTGGGCCTTGTAATCTCTTAAATACCGAACCCCCTCTCCCTCTCATGGGGGCGAAAGGCAAACGCATAGTTGGCAGGCTAGAACAGCGTGTTTCCCCTTCTTCCTCCCGAATTCTCCTCTGGATGTAGCTCGAATTCGAATTCCATGGTGAATTGATAGAGAAGCCCTAACACTTACCCGTAAAGGACGAAGGACACCTAGTTCCATCCAGATCTGGAGTTATCATTGTGACCAAGGGAGCAGGGCAGCTCTCTCCAACTGCCACGTCTTACGGTAACTAGCGTTGGAGAAGGTAGCCGCGACCTCCACCGTTGAGTCCTCCCTCGTTGTTAGCGCCGGAGAAGGTAGGATGGAGCGCTTATCGGTTTTTTTATTTTTGTTATTTCAGGTGAAATCCAGGTAGAAAGTAGTTGATCTTCAAGTTGCAGTTTTACTGCTATCAGTGTTAAACAATCTCAAAATTTCAATATTTCCTTAATGCTTGTTCTGTGGCAAGAAAGATGCAACACTTGCCTTTTCTATCTCTCAAATGTCGATGAAATGTATCATCATATTTACCAAGGCACTAATGGCTCGTGGCCGCGTCAGTATTTTCCCCAAAGAGGAAGGTATGATGCAGCACAGCTACGGTAGGTATTTCCCTCAGTGATGAGACCAAGGTTATCGAACCAGTAGGAGAACCACGCAACACTATGTAAATGGTACCTGCACACAAAGAACAAATACTTGCAACCCGACGCGTAAGAGGGTTTGTCAATCCCTCCCGGGTAAAAGATAGATAATATTGTAGTAGATTGGATAAATAGATCTCGCGGGAACGCGAGATAAAATAAATAACAAAAAATTGCAGCAAGGTATTTTTTGGTTTTTGGATTAATAGATCTGAAAATAAAAGAGGCAAATAATAGATCGGAAAGCAAATATGATAAAAAAGAGACCCGGGGGCCGTAGATTTCACTAGTGGCTTCTCTCGACAAAAATAACATACGGTGGGTAAACAAATTACTGTTGGGCAATTGATAGAACTTCAAATAATTATGACGATATCCAGGAAATGATCATTATATAGGCATCACGTCCAAGATTAGTAGAGCGACTCCTGGCTGCATCTACTACTATTACTCCACACATTGATCGCTATCCAGCATGCATCTAGTGTATTAAGTTCAGGGAAAAACGGAGTAATGCAATAAGAACAATGACATGATGTAGACAAGATCTATTCATGTAGGAATAGACCCCATCTTATTATCCTTAATAGCAACGATCAATACTTGTCTTGCTGCCCCTTCTGTCACTGGGAAAGAACACCGCACGACTGAACCCATCACAAAACACCTCTTCCCATGGCAAGAAAAATCGATCTAGTTGGCCTAACTAAACCAAAGATTCGAAGAAGAAATACGAGGCTATAAGTAATCATGCATATAAGAGATCAAAACTCAAATAACTTTCATGGATAAAATAGATCTGATCATAAACTCAAAGTTCATCGGATCCCAACAAACACACTGTAAAAAGAGTTACGTCAAATAGATCTCCAAGAAACCATTGTATTGAGAATCAAAAGAGAGACAGGAAGCCATCTAGGTACTGCCTACGGACCCGTAGGCCTACAATGAACTACTCACGCATCATCGGAGAGGCACCAATGAGGATGATGAACCCCTCCGTGATGGTGTCTAGATTGGATCTGGTGGTTCTGTAACTTGCGGCGGCGGGAATTGTGTTTTGTCGACTCCCCTAGGATTTTTGGATTTTCGGGGTATTTATATAGTGAAGAGGCGGTGCGGGAGGCCACCGAGGTGGGCACAACCCACCTGGGCGCGCCCAGGTGGGTTGTGCCCCCCTCGGGGCACCCCTCTAGTATTTCTTTGGCCCAACTTGTTCCTTCTGGTCCAAAAAAAATCTCCAAAAAGTTTCGCTGCGTTTGGACTCCGTTTGTTATTGATTTTCTGAGAAGTAAAAAACAAGGAAA
The DNA here is from genome assembly GCA_011799875.1 of Thinopyrum elongatum. NCBI lineage: Eukaryota > Viridiplantae > Streptophyta > Magnoliopsida > Poales > Poaceae > Thinopyrum > Thinopyrum elongatum. The sequence goes on along the minus strand of CM022303.1, from coordinate 36,118,284 downwards.
AACAGGAACTGGCACAGGGCACTATGTCAATATGTTAGTCCCAAAAAATGATATAAAGTTGCTATAAAATGATTGTAAAATCCAAAAATGATAATATAACAGAATGGAACAAGTAAAAATTATAGATACGTTGGAGACGTATCAGGCACATTCATATTTGGGTGTCAAGAGTTTAGTATTTACGTACTCTAGTGTGTATTATGTTTCTAGTTTCTACGAACATTTTAACTGTTACTACAATTATCAATGGATGTACTAGTATTAGGTGAATGAAAATAGTGCTCACAATTTATGATATATCTATACCTACTAAACTATAATTATTTTTTATATTATTATTATTATCTATACCTACTAATAAAGCAATGTGCGTTTCTCCCATTTTTTCATCCATTTACCGTCGAAAAGATTTTTTTTCTATTCGAGGTGGTACTAATTTTTTGTCTGTTCGTCTATTACAAAAGGAAAAAAACGCCAGAATTTCATACATGGGCCGCCTGCAGTGTGGCCGAGCAAAGCCAGCCCATTTATTTTCGTTCCCACACAGGTAGGAATACCCTATTTATCACATGGCGCGTCAAATAGTCACAACTTCGCATAGGGCGTCCAAGTTGGGCTGGACAGTTTTTTTTTGGTGCTATGTTTCTATTTTTCTTTTTCCGTTTCTTTCCTCTTTCTTTTGTCTTTTTTCCTTCCAAGTTTAATTTTATTTCTCCCTTATTTCGTAAATTCAAAATTTTCATAAAAGTTCATAATTTCAGGAAAAAAACAAAAAAATTAAAAATGTTCAGGATTGCAAAAAATATCCAATTTTGAAAAATGTTCAGAACTTTAAATCTTTGTTCTCATTCCAAAATTGGTTCAAATTTTTTAAAAATGTTTCCTTTTTTATGTGTATTTCAAAATTTATTTTAGATTTTCCTAAAAAATTGCATTTTTAAAAAGTTCCAAATATGATAAATATTCTTATTTTAGTGAAATGTTCGCAAATTCAAAATAATTTCTGAGTTTAAACAAACACATTTTATAAAATTGTTCTGAATGTTCAAAATATGTTTTCTTTTTCAAAAAAATCATAATTCAATTTTTTTTTCATGTTTTCAAATAAAATTGTGAATTTTGAACGTTTCAAATTTTGCAGTGTATTTCTTAAATGTAAAAAAGTTCAAAAAATGTTTGGGATTTTCAAAATATTCATGTTTCCAATAATATTCAGCAATTTATATATTTTTAAAAAATTTCAAAAAAACAAAAGAATGTTTCCAATCTGACATTGGAGTATGTTGTTAAAGGTTCGAGCTGGCCATTGGTTGGTAGGACTCGTTTCTTCGAGTGGCTAGCAGCACGTGGTCGGGTTTTTGAGGGCATGATTTCGATGCTTCAACTCATCGTTTCATGAATTTTTTCGCACCTTACAAACATAGATTGTCTTGGAGCCTATCAGTGTACTGGCCCATACACGAACTGACGTGCGTCCCACACGCTATTTTACGCAACTAGTGTCATATAGTAGCCCCCACATAGTTGGCCCAAGAAAAAAAATTGCTCCGTCGCACTCCCCTACTGGGTCATCCGCATCTGGCCCATCGATCCTCGCTGAGGGAGCCAAAAATATTTGGCGGTCGTAAGGAATAGAACTTGTGATGTTGCATCCACATCCTCAGGCGGATGCCAACTGAGATAGGGCAGCTTTGTTACATAAAAATGACTGGTTCTCTTATTAAATATACATATAGGTTTTGTTTCGCCCGCTCATAGTTCCTGAATTTTTTTTGTTTGACCCTCAGGTGGGATGAACTGGGCCTACCCACGCATTTTTTTTCTGTGAGACGGATGAGCAACCAAAACTTTAAGCCCCGACGGAATTGAAATATGGACCTTCCCTATTGTGTCGATGGATAAAACCTACTCATCTATCTTGCAATTATGATGGGAAATAGTATCGCCTTCTAACTTTATAGTAAATCCCCATTAGTTTGTATATGTCCATAGGTTGTCTCGAAATAAGTAGTTTTTATCAAAATAAATAAGTTATCTCAAGAATCCTAAGCAGAAGGAGGGTCTCCATAAATTATTGCCGGTGCTAGCTTGCAAGTGCCAATAAAAAAGAATATGTTGGTTTGGATCGAATAAAAAAATTGTGGGCACGTGAGCGCTAAAATAATCAAAGACAATAAGCCCTAATAAAGAATGGACATTGATGTCTGGTTATGCGCTAAATATGCTAATAAAAGAGGATTTATGCGCTACAATTAGTAATACATCCGGTTACGACATCGTAAGAGAGAGTGGTCAAAGCAACCATGCCCCGAAGGTCGCCGCATAACTACCAAATGAGTAAGCAGGCACAACCCCGAGACAGAGGTGGACCCGGAGGAAAAAAGGCGCGAGTTGGATGGTTGCCGCCACGCTGACTAACCCCACCATTATCAAGATTTCACAAGACAAAATAATCCTCGCTCTATCGCACCGCCGTGGAGATCGTTTTTGGTGGGCACATCAATTATCTCTCCCGTTGCTTCTCATATAGAAATATGTCTCCTGTTGCAACGCATGGGGATATGTGCTAGTTTAACTCGAGTCAATCGCTATATTAAAATTTTCCTATAGACAAAAATATGTTATTATAATTTGAATGGATTATCTGGGCCCATTTTCTTTCTCTCGAGATAAAATTGCGTTTCTAACTGGGCCAGCCCAGCAGACAAGTAAGTCCAAGTGCGATGGGTGAATAGGTGAAGACTTGTACAGGTGGCCAGCAGAAGAGCAATGATGGCGGCCTCCGCTCCGATACAATCCACGCCCTTCTCCGTCCGCTCAGAGGTAAGCAAGCCCCCCACCGCCCCCCCGCCGCCTGTAGGTCAAATCGTCCTTTAGACACACAGTTCAGTAGTTCAGTGTCATGTTTACTATACCCACTTGCTCCATCGAAGAGTCGGTAACGATGGTATGACTGAAAATGCGTTGAGAAAGAAGTAGATGATCTGTGGATATCATCGGCATGATCCGTGCTAATTGCTGCATATGAAATGCAGAAACCGGCCAGGATGAATTTCCTCCCCTTCTGTATGTTGTACGAGTTAAAACAGTAAGCACCTCTTCTTCTGTAAGAGTTAAAACTGAGACTCCTATGTGGGAATTGATCCTCTGAAGTGTGCTGATGCCATGACTTGTCATAAGTAGCTGAAGCAAAAACTAGACTAGCCTGCCTGATACAGCTACAGTTGCCTGATGCCATGTGTGATAGGTAACTGAAGCAGAGACTGGACAAGTCATCACAATTCCTGGTATCTTTGTTTGTCCCATTCTAATTCATCCTTATACCGTGCCTTGGAACGTTATACGTCATAATCACATCACTGGAACTACACATCCTGGTATTTCTAGATAACGAGGATATCTATCACTTACCCCATGTGGTTGCTGTGCGTGTTAGGACCCAGTAAAACAACTTCAGTGTAATGTCCTTGCAGTTTTTCAACCATCCATCCTTGCCCCCTGCAGGTGCCTGATGCCTTGTCTGATAGGTAATGAAGCAGAGACTGGAATTGCTAACAAATCAGGTATCTTTATTTGTCTCATTATAATTCATCTTTGACCCCTGGAACGTTAAACATCGTACTCGCACCACTGGAACCAGACATCATGGTATTTCTAGATGACGAGGATATCACTTACCGTGCCATGCAGTTGCTGTGTGTGTGTTAGGGTGCCAGTAAAACCAATTTAGTTAAGCACTTGAGCTTGCAAAGAGAAAAATTAAAATAAAAGTAGTACACATTATATATTCAAGTCGGCTAGCCGAGTGAAACTTCTATTAATGCTTCTTTTCTGAATTTTATGTATCACAATCGCCAACCAACCGTACTGTCCTTGCAGTTTTGTAACCATCCATCCTTGACCCCTACAGGTGACTGATGCCCTGTGTGATAGGTAACCGAAGCAAAGACTAGGTGACTGATGCCCTGTGTGATAGGTCGTCATAGGTCACAGTCCCATCAGTGGAAGGGGAACCACATATCCTGGTATCTAGATGCGAAGAACATCCTGCTATCTAGATGAGGAGGACATCCTGGTATGTAGAATATCACTTACCGTGCCTTGCGGTTGCCGTATGTGTTAGGTTTCTGCAAGGATAAGACATATAAATCACATCAATGGTCCTAGTCAGTCTTCCCTCCACCGGTGACTTGTCCTCTAAACCCAAGGACAGATCCACTATAGAACAAGATCCAGACAGGAGTTCACAAGCATCACTAGTAGAAAACAGGGCTTTGGTTTAGGCCAGGATAAGGGCATTAATCTCGTGAGGCCAGGGCGCCGGCCGGGCCTGGGGGGCCATTGGTCCCGGTTCGTCTGACCCCTTTGGTCCCGGTTCCAGACACGAACCGGGACCAATGGGCCTCGCTCCTGGCCCACAACCTTTAGTCCCGGTTTGTGGCTGAAACCGGGACCAAATGTGGCCCTTTAGTCCCGGTTTTAGCCACCAACCGGGACTAAAGAGTGGCCTATATATACCGCCTGCCCGCAAGCAGAGCAATGCACTGCTCTGTTTTTTTTGGCCGGCCGTGGGAGAGCTTTGTGGTGCTCTAGCTCACCTCCTATGCACATGAGGTGTTCGATGAAATGCCCGAGCCACACTTAAGCTATCTCCTCTCGAAGCTCCTTGTCCAAACTCCATTTTCCCCAAGATTTCTCTAGGTTTGGCGGTCCGTCCTGTCCCATCCCCGTCCTCACCGCCGTCGATCGCCCGCGCCGATCTCATCGCCGGTACCACCGTGGTGAGCCTCTTGTTCTTATCTTCTTTCTAAAAGAAAAAAAAATTCTTACTTGTATGATTTAGATAGATACTTGTATAATTTTCTTACTTTTATTATTGTTATGTTATTATATAGTGCGATGGTTTTGGTATCCGCCTCCGTCGGCCCTCGTCATGTCTATGATTCGGATATGATATATATTAGCTTTTATAACTATTTGTTTTATTTAGTGTTTATGACAATTATGCCGACCAATGTGACATAGATGTTTTTATCTTGGAGGTATGTGAATCAGAAATTCCAACCGGCCCTATTGTCGAGAGATTAAATTTAGTTGAAAAAGAAAACAATTACTTGAAGAAAAAATTGAAAAGAATTGAGGAGGAGAAGATGATATTGGAGTTGCATGTTGCGGATGTCGTCGATGAACACAAGATCAAGATGGATGCAATGCGCTTGAAGATTAGAAACATAAGAAAATATGCCATTCATACTGAGGCTTGGTATCATTATGCCGTTGGATCAATTGTTACCTTAGTTGCGATTATGATCGCATTTGTTGTTGCATTGAAATGTTTTACATAGTTTCAATGTATGGTTTAATTAGATGCTCTGGAGAGCTATATGTTGTTCAATGAGAACTATGTATGTACTTTGGTTTTAATGTGATGATGAACTTCTATTAATTTGGTCACTTCTCTATTCATGATGTTCTGTACTATTTTTTGACACACTTAATTATATGTAATGCACGCAGATGAACCGGCAATGGATGTACGGTAACAGACGCACCTCCGAGTACATTAAGGTCGTGCATAATTTTCTCGAAGTGGCTGAGGCAAACAAGCAGAATGGTTTTATGTGTTTTCCATGCCCTATCTGTGGGAATATGAAGTCTCACTCTGACTCGAAAACCCTTCACATCCACCTGCTTGAGAAGGGTTTCATACCACACTATAATGTTTGGACCAAGCACGAAGAAAGAGGGGTTATGATGGAAGACAACAAAGAAGAAGAGGATGATGACAACTATGTGCCCCCTAAATACGGTGATGCTGCAACGGGGGAAGCTGAAGATCAAGAGGAACCAGACGATGTGCCCGATGATGATCTTCGCCGGGTCATTGTTGATGCAAAGAGACAATGCGAAAGTGAAAAGGAGAAGTTGAAGTTCGATCGCATGTTAGAGGATCACAAAAAAGGGTTGTACCCGAATTGCGAAGATGGCAACACAAAGCTCGGTACCACACTGGAATTGCTGCAATGGAAGGCCGACAATGGTGTATCTGACAACGGATTTGACAAGCTACTGAAAATATTGAAGAATAAGCTTCCAAAGGATAATGAATTGCCCGACAGTATGTACGGAGCAAAGAAGGTTCTATGCCCTCTAGGATTGGAGGTGCAGAAGATACATGCATGCCCTAATGACTGCATCCTCTACCGCGGTGCGTACGAGGATTTGAGCGCATGCCCGGTCTGCGGTGCATTGCGCTATAAGATCAGACGAGATGACCCTGGTGATGTTGACGGCGAGCGCCCCAGGAAGAGGGTTCCTACCAAGGTGATGTGGTATGCTCCTATAATACCATGGTTGAAACGTCTGTTCAGAAACAAAGAGCATGCCAAGTTGATGCGATGGCACAAAGAGGACCGTAAGAAAGACGGGAAGTTGAGAGCACCCGCTGACGGGTCGCAGTGTAGAAAAATTGAGAGAAAGTGGGGGGACTTTGCAGGTGACCCAAGGAACGTATTGTTTGGTTTAAGCGCGGATGGCATTAATCCTTTTGGCGAGCAGAGCAGCAATCATAGCACCTGGCCCATGACTCTATGTATCTATAACCTTCCTCCTTGGCTGTGCATGAAGCGGAAGTTCATTATGATGCCAGTACTCATCCAAGGCCCTAAGGAACCTGGCAACGACATTGATGTGTACCTAAGGCCTTTAGTTGAAGAACTTTTACAGCTGTGGAATGGAAACGGTGTACGTGTGTGGGATGAGCACAGACAGGAGGAATTTGACCTGCATGCGTTGCTGTTTGTAACCATCAATGATTGGCCTGCTCTCAGTAACCTTTCAGGACAGACAAACAAGGGATACCATGCATGCACGCACTATTTAGCTGACACCGAAAGTATATACCTGGACAAATGCAGGATGAATGTGTACCTGGGGCATCGTCGATTTCTTCCGACCAACCATCAATGTCGAAAGAAAGGCAAGCATTTCAAATGTGAGGCAGATCACCGGAAGAAGCCCGCCGTCCGTACAGGTGATCACATACTTGCTATGGTCATTGATTTACAAGTAATCTTTGGAAAGGGTCACGGCGGACTATTTGTTCCGAATGACGCTGAGCGACGCGCACCCATGTGGAAGAAGAAATCTATATTTTGGGACCTACCATATTGGAAAGACCCAGAGGTCTGCTCTGCAATCGACGTGATGCACGTGACGAAGAATCTTTGCGTGAACCTGCTAGGCTTCTTGGGCGTGTATGGGAAGCCAAAAGATACACCGGAGGCACGGGAGGACTAACAACATGTGCACGAAAAAGACGGCATTCTCCAAAGCAGTATGAAGGTCCTGCCAGCTACGCTCTTACCAAAGAAGAGAAGGAAATCTTTTTTGAATGCCTGCTCAGTATGAAGGTCCCGTCTGGCTTCTCGTCGAATATAAAGGGAATAATAAATATGCCAGAGAAAAAGTTTCAGAACCTAAAGTCTCATGACTACCACGTGATGATGACGCAACTGCTTCCGATTGCATTGAGGGGGCTTCTACCGAAAAATGTTCGATTAGCCATTGTGAAGCTATGTGCATTCGTCAATGCAATCTCTCACAAGGTGATCGATCCAGAAATCCTACCAAGGTTAAGGAGTGATCTGGCGCAATATCTTGTCAGTTTCGAGCTGGTGTTCCCACCATCCTTCTTCAATATCCTGACGCACGTCCTAGTTCATCTAGTCGACGAGATTGCCATTCTGGTCCCTGTATTTCTACACAATATGTTCCCCTTTGAGAGGTTCATGGGAGTCTTAAAGAAATATGTTCGTAACCGTGCTAGGCCAGAAGGAAGCATCTCCACGGGCCATCAAACAGAGGAGGTCATTGGGTTTTGTGTTGACTTCATTCCTAACCATAAGAAGATTGGTCTCCCTCAATCGCGGTATGAGGGGAGACTGACTGAAAAAGGCATGCTAGGAGCGGACTCAATAATATGTAGGGACGGGCATTCTTGGTCGCAAGCACACTACACAGTTCTACAGAATTCTACCTTGGTGACCCCGTATGTCAATGAACACAAGAATATTCTGCGCTCCAAACACCCGGAGCAATGTGACGACTGGATTACATGTGAACACATCAGGACTTTCGGCAGTTGGTTGCAAACACGTCTCATGGGTGACAACACTGTTTCTGATGAGCTGTACTCGTTGGTCAGGGGACCATCTTCGACTATATTGACTTACAAAGGGAACGAGATAAATGGGAATACATTTTACACGATCTCCCTAGATCAAAAGAGCACCAACCAAAACAGTGGTGTCCGCTTTGATGCAGCAACCAATAGGGGAAAGGATACATATTATGGTTACATAGTGGACATATGGGAACTTGACTATGGACAGGATTTTAAGGTCCCTTTGTTTCAGTGCAAATGGGTCAATCTGTCAGGAGGCGGGGTACAGGTATACCCATAGTACAGAATGACAACTGTGGATCTGAACAATCTTGGGTACACAGACGAACCATTCGTCCTAGCCAATGATGTGGCACAGGTTTTCTATGTGAAGGACATGTCTACCAAACCGAGAAAAAGAAAAGATAAGGAAGCGAATACATCATACGATGAGCCAACGCCCCACATAGTTCTTTCAGGAGAAAGAGACATCGTGGGAGTGGAGGGAAAGATAGACATGTCTGAAGATTATGAAAAGTTTCATGAAATTCCTCCCTTCAAAGTCAAGGCTGACCCAAGCACCCTGTTAAACGATGAAGATTATCCATGGTTACAGCGCAATAAGCAAAGGACACAAGCGAAGAAAAAAGTGAAGAATTTCTCTCCACAACTATTATGATGATGCCCTTGATCGAGAATATCACTACAGTTACATGTCAAGAAATGAAAACCCCTTGTAACAGATGAGTTTTCTTCCGAAACCCTGATACTTCGGAAGAGATTGTCCATTTTGTACACGAAGTGCATCCAGTTTTTGCCGTAACCCTCTCAACTTTTTAGAACATGCTATGTGGGTGAAATGATGATACCATGCCAACTTTCAACCTTTTCAGAGTTCATTTGAAGTGCTTTTCAATTTCAGTGTCATTTAGCTAAAAAAATCAGTAAATGCATGAAAAATACCAAATGAAGTCAGAAAGGGTTGAAAATGGATGACTTGGCTTTGAATGGTGCATTTTGAACACACAAAAAGTCTGGAGTTCAAATAAGTTCAAAAAAATGAAATCTCTTTGTAACAGATGAGTTTTCGTCCGAAACCGTGAAACTTCGAAAGAGATTGTCCATTTTGTACACGAAGTACATCCAGTTTTTGCCGTAACCCTCTCAACTTTTTAGAACATGCTATGCGGGTGAATGGATGATACCATGCCAACTTTTCACCTTTCAGAGTTTCATTTGAAGTGCTTTTCAATTTCAGGGTCATTTAGCTCAAAAAAATCAGTAAATGCATGAAAAATACCAAATGAAGTCAGAAAAGGTTGAAAATTGATGATGTGGCTTTGAATGGTGCATTTTGAACACACAAAAAGTCTGGAGTTCAAATATGTTCAAAAAAAATTAAATCCCTTTGTAACAGATGACTTTTCGTCCGAAACCTGATACTTCGAAAGAGATCGTCCATTTTGTACACGAAGTGCATCCAGTTTTTGTCGTAACCCTCTCAACTTTTTAGAGCATGCTATGTGTGTGAAATGATGATACCATGCCAACTTTCAACCTTTTCAGAGTTCATTTGAAGTGCTTTTCAATTTCAGTGTCATTTAGCTCAAAGAATGAACTAATAGCAAAAAGAATGAACTAGAAAACTTTTATGAAACTCTAATAGCAAAAAGAATGAACTAAAAATATTCAATTAAAATATTCTGTTATGATCAACTAAAACAAAACTATAATATTCTTCAATAGCAAAAAGAATCAACTAAAAAGCTTTTATAAAACTCTAATAGCAAAAGGAATCAACTAAAAAGCTTTTATAAACCTCTAGTATTTTTCAAACTAAAATTATATAAAATTTATGCAACTAAAATTATCAAAGTATTTTTTGTTCAAAACATTAATAGCAAAAAGAATTTTCATAAAGAATTTTTTTTAGAAACTTTAATAGCGAACTAAAATAACAAAATCTGTTTTTGATTAAAACAGACATTTAAAAGAACCTAAAAATTACCAAATTGAATATAATGATAAAACATAGTAATATTAAATAGCAGGAAAAAGAATCAATCAAAAATCTATTTTTATAGTTAAGTTATTCACAAACTAGTGATTCACACAAATTTCAAAGAATTCAAATTTGAACTATTCAAATTTGAAAACTAATGGCACTAACAGAAAGTTTATAATTTTTGTGACCTAAAAGCAAAAAGAATCACTGAAAAACTGTAAGTAGAAACAAAAGAAAATAAATAAAGCAAAAAACAAAACAAAAAAACTGGAAAAAAATTTAAAAAATGCCGCCTATTGGGCCACCACGGCCTGAATACGACTAGAAACCCAACTAGCTTGTTGGGCCAGGATTCAGGCCCGCAGAAGGCCCAGTAGGCCCACAGGTAGATACAGAGTGTTTAGGCCCGTAAGCCTGTTTTAGAGAGGAGCTCGCAAGCTCTGGCGCAGCGCGGCTTATAAACCGGTGCGGCTCTCTCTCAACTAGCGAGGTGGGACTAAACTCCCACCACGCCGCTGTGCAAGGCAATTGGTCCCGGTTGGTGGCACGAACCGGGACCAATGCCCCCCTTTGGTCCTGGTTGGTGGCACGAACCGGGAGCAATGCCCCCCTTTAGTCCCGGTTTGTTCCACCAACCAGGACCAAAGGTCTCTGCTTCCCGCCCTTTGGGCTGCTGGAAATTGGCCTTTGGTCCCGGTTTGTGGCACCAACCGGGACTAAAGGGGGGCATTGGTCCCGGTTGGTGCCACGAACCGGGACCAAAGGTGATTACTATATAACCCAACACTTAGGAAATTTCCCCACACCCGCCATTCTTCTCTCGAACGCCGCCAGGCTGCTGCTGCTCCTCGATGCCGCGCCCCTGCCCCGATGTCGCCGTCGCC